>LUCH01006943.1:2340-14081 GCA_013368495.1 Paragonimus heterotremus
GCTCTGTCTAATAAATAACCCTTGTGCCATCCGCGTTCTTGGATCACAACACTAGCTTATGTCTGTAACTTCAGGGTTAATTCTCACATTTTTGGTATTAACGTATTTTGCACACAGCCTGCCACTTAGCGCAGTTTCCTTACTAACGCATCATCATGGCTTACATTTAACCGAACGGGTAACAAAGGGGATAGGTCTTTCAGTTCATACTTTCATCGCCAAATAAGTAACAGTAGAGGTCCATCGGTATTTCCCCCGGAACAACCCAAAATTTGTTTAATGTAATCCAGACCTTGTGAAGGACCGTATAGATTTGAGCGTTTAAGTTTTCAGCCAAAATCTCGAAGTTGGTAATTAACCTAACACCTAAACCATCATCCGGAGCTACCAAGTCCACCAATATCTTCAACACTCACGGATGGAACACGACACGATGAAGGTGGGAAACTGTGCATTGTGAGTTATACATCGTGACTCGAAAGCTGTTTGTGTTTCTGAAGAAAACTGAATTTGGAACATGATATGAATGCACGTTCGTTGATCCCAAACATACTAGTCTGTCACATTTCGGAAAAACTCGAAGAGCTTCTTCTCATATACTGCTGTTGATCGATCGATTGGTCAGAGGCCCACGATGGAGCATCTGCTCGTAATCTCGCGTTTCGTGTCATCCAATTGCTTGGGCTCACTAGGCTGACACAGGCCCTCTTCGGCCGATCGATCGAACGCCTGCAGCGCAATCGAAAGCGTATGTCCGGAATTCGGATCAGCATATGACAGCAGCACGGTCGGGCAGTCTGCGGACGTGCGTTCCTGCTGTATTCCAGCCCGGAATTTTTACGAAAAACGCATGGGACTTCTGAGCCACACTGTGCATATCGACTACTCGTTAAGAAGGAAATGAACCGCGCTAATGGAGACTACGTTTTCGTCTTCGAACTAGCCCGCTCACATGAAAATCACAATCCAGTGCTCACTACACGTTCTTGAATGGTCATATCTGTTGGAGAAAAATGAACGGTTGTTGAACTCTTGAAAGCGCTTTTCATTTCCTCAACTTTTTTATCCATTTGTATCGTTGGCATTAAAGCACCTGATGATTTTCTAACTATGCTGATAATCGTGTTCTAATGGATTTTTGTTTCAGTCTGCAAAGCGAGTGTTGGCTTCTTATTAACTAGTCAAAAGTCTCAATTCTTCAACTTGCGTTAGTAGTATGCTTCATTCAAATCCAACATTGTGAGAGAGTCAGTGAACCAGATGAAATTTACCCCAGCAAACGTTGGACGAAAGCCGGACAAATGTAGTTACTCCTGCTCAGCCAGCGCCCATCAAACGTGAAACAGTAAAGCTGTCTGTAATAATTACTGATGCTCATCCTCACATCGACACTCCATGACCGGTTTCCTCCTTGTTTGGGATCAAGTAGAAATAGTGTGAATGGAAGATCGAACCAGCTACACTTCGCGTTACGAGTCAAGTGCAAACACTATTTCGAACCCTTGTGGCCATAGCCAATACAACCGGGCGATTCCAGGTGAACTGTGTCCACTCACACTAACGGGGTGAAAACAAACTACCCCTCAGTTGACATGACTGTCATTCTTGCCATCTTGCATCTTCGTTCATATAGTCTCGCTTTTGAGCGTCGAACATCTAGATGATCTTTGCTAAATACGTATCATTCATGACTAATCGATTTTCACAGTGGTGTATATGTTCATCACAGCTTGATCTAACTGGACATCAACAGTTCGAACGCCCTATATAGTTAAACAGAAAAAAAAGCACTATAATCAATTTGAATTTACTCTGAAAGAGCCGTGATTTTGTTCTCGTTATACACTGCTGAGTTGAGAGGGTGTAAAGGACGCTTACCAAAAGGCGTTGGTGGAGAAGTTGCCCAGTTCGAGTGAGACGAAGGATCCTAATGAACACTGGGAATAAATCGCCAAAGCTATGAAAGCATGCTGTGAACAGGCATGTTCCGATGGGGTTGTCCAGTTGCGACAGAACTGGATTTCTATCACGTCGATAAACCTCATGAACAAGCGTCGATCGATCCCACCTGGTTCTGAATATGATGACGACCGTTGAGAACTTAAACGCAAAGATCGCAAAGATCGTTTACGCAAAGATCGTGAACACTACTTGGTCGAACAGTCGCATGAGATGGAAAAGACCTTCTTATCTGGGAATAGCAGAAAGCTTTTTTCCGTGATCCGTGGTTGTACTGGCCGTCAAATCGGAGTAAGTGGAACTATATGTGAAGAAGATGGTTCACTTATTGCCAGTCAATCGCGCCGACTTGACAGGTGGGCTGAACATTTCGAAGAGCAGTTCAGCTGGCCTCAACCAGATCATGTGGACGACGGGACCCAATCAGTCAGTTTCTGCATTCCAGACGGTCCTCCGTCGAAAGCAGAAGTAGTCCTGGAGCTCAAGTTATTGAAGCGTAATAAGGCTCCTGGTCCAGACCTCCTCTCTCCTTCTCTTTTCAAAGATGGTGGAGAGATGTTGATATCGGAACTGACAAAACTCCTTCAGACGATCTGGGAGACTGAAGAGGTGCCTCGTGCTTGGTGCCTATCAACAGTCATTCCAGTTTTCAAAAAGGGGGCCCGAAGTCTATGTGACAACCACAGAGGCATCAGTTTGGTGTCTATTACGTCCAAGTTACTCACTGGCCTTATTTTACGTCGGCTCACTAAGCCCAGACAAAGCCAGATACGTGAAGGAGACCGCCTTCGGTTCAGTAGCTCGTAACGTCCTCTGGAACTGTCTCCTTCGCAAGGGAGTACTAGGGATATATGTGAATCTATTGAGATCACTGTATGTTTACTCTGCAAGCAGGATGAGAGTTCATGGACAACTGTTTCGAGCATTCATCTCTTCTAGTGGTGTCCGTCAGGAGTGTCCGATTTTCCCCTTCCTGTTCAATTTTGTCATGGACGATATTCTGAAGGTTGGGCTTGGAGAATATAGTGGGCTTCATGTTGAGCTTCTTCCTGGCATTAGATTGACCGATCTGGAGTACGCGGACGACATTGTCTTACTTAGCCCATCTGCTGAAAACATGCAGACCATGCTGGACAGGTTGAGCGACCGAGCTGGTTTGTATGGAATGCGCTTTGCACCTTCAAAGTGCAAAGTGTTGCTTCAAGACTGTGGCATTTCCACTCCTACTTTCTTTATTGCAGGTAATTCGCTTATGACTGTGAGCAGTTTCACATACTTGGGTAGCACTATCTCGTCAGTCTGTAATATTGCTGATGAGATATCAGCGAGGGTAGCAAAGGCACGAGTTGCCTTTTCAAAATTGCGTCATGTGTGGCGTCGGAAAGACGTTCGGTTGTCGCTGAAGGGAACAGTATATAATGCCTGTGTGCCTTCCATTTTGCTGTGTGGTTCGGAAACGTGGTCTGTTCACAAAGAAGATATTACGAGGTTTGCTGTGTTTGACCATCGTTGTCTGCGCCAATTGGCCCATATTAAGTGGACTGATTGCTTGAGCAATGTTGCCGTTCGCCGGCGCGTATTCCGGAATGCTTGAGATGCGCGATCAATTGGTCAACTAATTACATTGTACAGCTTGAGATGTTTGGGTCATGTTCTCCGTATGCCAGCTGTACCGAGCCACTTATTCACGCATCATGAGTTCTAGTCCCTTGGTGTGCTTGATGTTGATGCGGCCTACCACAGTTGAAAATGCAGTCCACTGGTTTCAGGTGTTTACATAGTATATCCATATGTTTGTCCAGCTGTGTATTGCTTGAATTTTTTTCAAAGATTCATATCTGAATTTTCTTTTCCTTCTTGAATGACTTCTAATTCATGGTTCGTTTCAGGAACTGGTCTATGAGGTGGTCAGTACTGTGGCGTTCGGTGGTAACATTCTGATTAATGTTGGGCCCACCGCATGGGGCACAATCTCACCAATTTATGAGGAAAGATTGCGACAGCTTGGTTCCTGGCTACGAATCAATGGAGAAGCTATCTATGCGACAACACCTTGGCGTGTACAGAACGACTCGGATCACATATGGTAAGTGAGGTTTGCGTTGCTTCTAATTACCAGGACATTGACCAAATAAACGCTACTTGTTCATTCTACAGTCTTCGCATTCACTCTCAAACGATGCAGTTTGACTGAAGTCTCTGTTCAACTTGCATCCCGACAACACTTAGACGGGTATGTATTTGAAAAGCTGATCAACTGAACAGTTAGACGACCAATCGGCTATATTCAGATGCAAACAGATGATCTGCGCTGACTGAAGAGCCCAGTAATCAACGCATTGTAAAGTACTTGTGGTAATGTTAAATGGCGCGTGTGTCATGTTCACAGGTCAAGTGAAGTTTGGTGTGGGCTTACTTTGTTCCTGGTTGGTTTCACTCGTCTTTGATGTTACTTGGGCTCGGCTCAATCGTGAGGCAATACTGCCGGCGAAGTTAATGGAAGTGAGTATTGTAAGACACAGAATGTGATACTGTTCTCACTGGATGAGTTCGTACACGGAATACATTGATTGTAACCTGTTATCCCGAGGGCAGATACCGGAATTTAAGCACGTGCGTTGTTGGTCGACAAACGGATCCCCTTTCAACACTCGAAATCGGACTACCTCCAAAAAACATACCCATCGAAAACTAATGCGTGAGTTCAGTCAATCCAGTGATCGCTGTGGTTGTATAGAATCGATTGGTTCAGCTGTACAGTTCACGAATACCCGTTATACTGATCGCTTCAGTTACGTTAACGTGGGGATAAGGTTTGTGCGCTGTGTTGGTTTAGTGGGCTGACCGCACTCCACGACCGTGTCGAGATATTCCTGCGAGTGTTGGAATAATCGCACCTCCGATTTGGTCATCAATCTTTTTTTGCTTGCCCTGTCTCGCCCGTTGGTCCGATCCGGTTGAGCGATGACTCATCCGATCGCCCACGCCGTCCTCCATCCGTTCGCGGTGGGTTTTTGAACGCATCTTTTCCCTGCGTCGAGGTATTCCGTCGAGAGTTCGAATACTCGCACCTCCTCCCTGATAGTCCACCACAGTCACCCCTCCTTTAAGGAAATTGCCGAGATTGTGCCAGGGTGCCAATCGCACCACACTGATCCATCGCCCACGAGGACCTTGATTGATTTGGAAGCTCCGTATTCCTGCAATTCGAGATAGTAAATGGTTCATTCCATCGCCTTCTAAATTCTTCTGCGCCGAGGGCGGATGTTTCTGGCCCGTTGTAATCTCTTACTTTCACCTGGTCTCCGTTCCTGAACGGACGCCATTTATGTGTGTTATGCCTCATCTCATATCTTTGCTTATGTCAGCGTTGTCTTTCTGTTGTTCGTTCAAGCGCACAGTGTTCCAGGTTTTGTCGTTCTTGCAGCAATAATTGCCTCTCTCTGTATCTGCACACGCAGACATCCGAGAGTATCCTTAGCTCTCTCCCGTATGTCAGCTCAAAATACGAACTCTCAGTTGTTGCATGCTTTGTCGTGCGGTGTCCAAACAAAATATCCGGTAATCTCTCTTCCCAATTATTGCCTACAGTGTTCGGCCGTTCGTTCATTATACGACTGAACCGCTCCGTCAACCCGTTCGTTTATGGATGATACGGCGATGTTCTCAAGCGCTGAATTCCTTAATTCCGCAGCATCTCCTGGAATTGCCGCCTCTCAAAAAACAGCCCCTGGTCCGTGATAACTTTGTACGGTACTCTAGAGCGAGCCGGGACGTTGTTCACGAAGGCGTTTGCAACCGTCCCGCTAGTCTGATCTGCCGTATGAATGGCTTCCACCCATCGTGTGAAGTGGTCAATCATAACATCTATGTAGCGACTTCCATTCGAACTCGTTGGAAGCGGACCAAAAATGTCTATACCCCAGGTGTGCGCGGCCTCCTCTGTTACGATCTACTGCATGAACGGTGTTGTCATCATTGTCTCTAGATTTTGCTGGCAATAGGGGCAGGCTAGAATAAAGTGAATCACATCTTTCTGTATTGTGGGCCAAAATACCCTCCGCCGCAGTAGTTCGAACACGCGTTCTCGTCCCATGTGAACATCTGTGTGTGCCAATCGAATCACAAGTTCCCTCTGGTCCACTGAAATAAATGGCAATCTTCGAGGTCGAAGCCCCCTCTGCACCTCCACATCGACGACTAGTTGACCGTTCTCCAAGTATAGCCGGTCCCAACTTTGTACCAGTTCGTTCAGTCCTGAAGTCAACGTCTTGGGTTTGGTACCTGCCAATAGATGTTCACATATTTCGCGTACTTGAGGGTCTTGCTGCTGATTGACCAAAATGTGTTTATCGACAATCAATACTGCGTTTACGGGTTTGGCTTCAGCTGGAAGCTTGTCTTCCTGTATCGGTCGCGACAATGCATCAACTACTTCATTGTTCGTGTCGTTGGCATGTCCGGTAGTGAACATGAACTCTTGTAGTCGGAGTGTCCAGCGTGCCAGTCGTCCACGTGGATCCCTCGCCGTCTTCAGCCAGATCAGGGGTTCGTGGTCGGTCTCGACATGTAAGGTGGTCACTGGTAGATAATTCCTCCACTTCTTCAGCGCCCAGACAATAGCTAGGCAATCCTTCTCCATGGTAGAATATTTCCTCTCTGATTCGGTCAGTATTCGGCTGGCATACTCAATCATCCCCGACGGTTGTGAAAGAACTGCCACGATTCCGATATCACTTACATCAACTGATACCGTGGACGGCTCATCCGGTTTGAGGATTGTCAGTCACCGTCGAATGCTGGCAGTCTCCTGTTTGAGGTCATTGAACGCCATCTCCGAGTCCTCAGTCCATACAAATTTCCTATCCTTCCTCACCAGTTGGTACGGTAACGTAAATTCTGAATAGTAACCGACCATTCCTAGGAAACACCTCAGTTATCGCTTCGACTCTGATGTCGGGAAGTTCTTGATGGCTGCCAACTTCTCTGGCAGTGGTTGGATTTTTCCAGTACCAACCGTGTGTCCCAAGCAGACGATTGAACTGCGGCCTATTTGGCACTTCTTACTACTCAGTTTTAGGCCGGCTGCATCGATTCGTTGCAACACTGCTCGATGTCTGTCCACGTGTTCCGACACTGATTTGGAGAATACAACGATGTTATCTCCGTGTACGGTTACTCCCTCCCGGCCCTCTAGAATGCGAAGCAAGAGACGTCTGAGAGTCGTTGGAACATTGTATGGACCAAACGGTACCCTAAGACACTCGTATTGCTGTCCGTTCACACAAAAGGCAGTCTTTGCTCTGTCCTTCAGTGTCATTGGTAGTTGTCAGTAATCGGATCTCAAATCTGTGAGATGTAGTACTCTAGCTTCATGCAGCTGCGCAAAGATCTTCTCCATCTGAGGCATCGAGAATGCATCTTTGATCGCCACTCGGTTGAGCCCTCTGAAATTGACGCAAAGTCGGTAAGTTCCATCCGGTTCCTAGTTAACACGACCGTTGACGAAAATGGGCTGTTCGTTCTTTGAACTGCTCCTTTCTCCAACATCTCTTTTAGCTGCCTTTCCACCTCCGGAATCAACCTGAATGGTATTCTGCGGTATACCGGTCCACATTCCTCACCCGGCTGTAAGTCTATCCATCCAGGTACAGAATCCGTATTGATCATCCGCGTTAATAAACAAGTCAGCAAACTCATTACCACACTGCTTGATGGCTGGGATCGGACACTCTGGCAGAGATTTCATCGAGACGCTGTTCATTCGGCACTACTCCTTGGTTTCTTCGCGATGCAACTTCACGACATCATCATCAACATGCAACTAGTTCTCATCCAGGTCTAGGCTTGCTTTCAGCCGACACAGCAGATCGGCGCCTATTATCGTCTCTTCCACAATGTCAATCACTAACGTTGCGTTGCGCAGCCTGATACCACCTATCTGGATTTCAACGTTCTGAGTCCCCAGCACTTTTAACGCCATCCCTCCGACCGTAACTACATACCAAATACCGGACCTAACGGGTACTCCTCGCACTCTGCTTGTTATCGACGCACCGGTTCCCATATCTACTATCGCACTCTTTTGTTCCCCCTCGATCAGAACTTTTACCTGTGGAACACCTCTGTGATAACCTGTTACCACGGAAAAACAAGGATGAAGACGTCTGTTAGGGTAGTGTCCCACCCCAGTACAAACAAAACAATGATTACGCCGAGTTTTTTTCACGTACTCGTCTAACTTGTGCTTATCTTGGCACCACATTCGTCTTCAAACCGTCCACTGCCTTCGTCAGCTGCTCCAACTTCTGTTTGAGCTCCCTGACTTCCAGCCGTCTGACTTGCGTCCGTACGGGTTGGCGCTGTGCATTTCCGACAAACCGTTTGATGTCCGTGATCCCACAAGACTCGGCCATCCTAACACTCTCTTGCAACTCCGGCGGCAAACTGTGAATAAATCGCCCCCTCACCAATCTCTCCATCGTTTTCTCATCTACCTCCGGTAATCCCAGAGTCAGCTGTCATAATAAATGCTGACAATGAATCAGGGGGTCTTGAATGTCGCGAAATCCAGCACCATAAAATTGATCCATTGCCCGTTGTCGGTTTTGTTCGTTTGTAAACTCTTGAATCAGTGCTATCCGTGTTTCTTGACACGATGTTGCGCCGTTTGTTTGTTTGCTCAGGGCACATACAGCTTTTGCCCGTCCGGTTAACAGTGTTCCTAATACTGTCAAAAGTTGTTTCGCTTCTCAATCCGTTACATGCCGCAATCTTCTCACATTCCGACAGCTAATCTACCACGTCTCCATCCAAAAATTGGTTTCGCCATGGCAACTTCATTGCGTTGTGTTCAGGGCACGGCACCAGTGTAGCGAAAAGGTGTCCAGTGAAGCACAACCTTTATTGTCCAACGTGCTGATTACCATGCCACACGCGCGCCCGCGATTTTGAATCTCAATTTCAATCCCCAACAGCCCCGGTTTCCGCTCACATGTCGCGTACCATAGGATGCGACCATATGGGACTTGTCAATAAGGGGTGGACTCAAGAGACCATTTGCATGTCACACTACTATGAACGTATGTTTGGGCTGTCAGGCACCGTCTTATGGGTACACAACAGAACTGTGTATACAATTGCGGTGTAGTGAAGGTGAACGATCGTAATATACTACTTACGCGACTACTATTCAGTAGCAGGACCAGAGCATATATTTTGACATTGAAGTAGCCACAAGAAAAATACAGAAAGAAAAATCGGAGTACAGCATCGCACAATATGGTCCTTGGTACGTAAAGGAACTGAGAATTGGCGTCTGTTGCAACCGAGACGGTCTGGGCCGAATACTGTATGCAGATGAGTGTGTTTGTTTGTGGTCCTGTTTAGGCGCTTAACCCATGTATTGCTTTCTTGAATAAATAACCCTTGTACCATCGGCGTTCTTGGCTCACAACAGTAGTACTTATTATTTTTAAATTATGGAGTAAAGTAATTAAAAAAGTGCCATCGAACTCGGAACGCTGCTTGTCTTTCTCATTCTCGATTTCGACTTTTGAGATTTCGTTTGTCTCATGTCAACAACTTCAACTGAACTATCATTTTCAGACTGAAGTCGAATTTTCAATTCTCTTGAAATATGTTTGATCATTTGAGTCTGGAATGAGATCAGTCCGAACCCTATCGTTCTCTTCCATACCCTGCTTATTCCATCAACCTGAATGTCACGCTGAAAATAAGAATGTTCTGATAGTCAGAACATCGTTCGTATAAGAATGATTGATAACCACACTAGATATTGTCCAAATGAAAGGCTTGTGTCTATCATCATTTCGTGTTCATCTAGGCATGCGCGATCGTTTGCGTCATACGACCGCGATTGATGAGACTGTACGCAATGTTTTTTTCGCGACCGGATATTTATTGTCGGCACGCCAATGCGCTCTGTGTCAGCGACCACAAGAAGAGAACATTGAAACACTATCACGTGACAACTGTCTTAGTTGTCAGGTTGACAATTATACAAGATATTTGGTCCACTCAAAATTCGAATGGCCTTGCAATCTGTGAAACCAAAGCTGTGACGTAAATAATTCACAAAAACTCGTGATAAACCCTGTGATTTTCAGACTATTCCAGTAATGGGATATGTCTCTAAAAGTCTGAATGTTGAATACGATTACAATTCACACAAGACACAACACACATACAAGTGAGGTAATAGAATGACACCACTTGTATAAAATGTTTACGATTAAAGTGAATTTCAAAGCCAGGCTGTGAGGTGTTATCGGTGTAGCTGCTTATGACCTTGAAGTCGATGTGGTGAGAGTGGTAACTTTTGAACACACTACGTAAAGTCTAATCTCAACATATGAAGATTTCCGATATTACAAGTTCACTTGAATGACATTGTGGAGAGTAGAATATGAGTTATTCACAATGAACGAAATAATAATAATAATAATAATAATAATAATAATAATAATAATAATAATAGGTTAGTTTCTTTCGTGTCCATATTAATCTGTCACCGTGACTTTGACCGAAGGATGCCACCACTTGTATGTAACCACGTAAGTAGTTTTATCCACACACTCTGTAACCAGTGCAAATCGAAAGCAATACAAAGGTGAACTTTCTATCTCGTGAGGACGAAATGAGAGATTTCCCTTTAATGAAAACTGAGCTGTAAGGTTATGTCAACGAAGGGAATGTAGGTCAATAGAAGACATGGACACGATGTCAGAAAAGTGTGAAGTACAAGTTTAGTTACTGGCGTTAGTGTTGGTTATATAGAGTTTGTTAAAGTAATCTTGGAAGCCTTCGTAACAAATGAAAACCAAAAAATACACGGGATAATAAAAAATGCAGGAAACAGCCTACGATTTAGCTGCGAAAGCAAGTGAATGATTTTTTCAAAGGATCAGGATCGCTGGTGTTTATTGTGAATAGGAAACCTAGACACCAATTCACTCAACCGCACTCAACACACTGGGTGGAGTTGTTGAAGAGAGAGAGACAATTAAATGCAAAATAGATAAGCATTTAACATGATTTACTTTTCTCCTTATTTGTAGGTTCACGTCAAAAGTACACCCAATGGGATTTTCATTAGAAACCCTTGTGAATGAGCATAAAGCTACTGATCGACCTTCAAACACCGAAGATGTGCCGTTTTATGCCAGACTAGCTTCTCCGACCACGGTCTATGCGATTGTTACTCAATGGACCAACGAACCGCCTGTAGATGAATCAATACGATGCTCTACCTCTGTGTATCTGCCTTCAATAAGAGCTAACTTGCAAAGATCGGAATTCTATCTCTTGAATGGCACACAGTCGACAGGAACAAAGCTATTTTTTCAACCAGAACCTCATGGAAGACCTGGTGTACGTGTGATGCTGCCTGATACACCAACAAATGCCGTTCAGCTTCAGTGGGGCTGTGCCATCAAAATGCTCAATGTGGCATAAACACCGAATGATCTAGGATTAGCAACCATTCTTCTGTATCAATGTTTACTGTTTTCTAAATATTGAGACATTTTTACAATATCATTAGTTTATTTATTCTATCAGTTGTATTATATGTCCAAGAGGAGATAGTGTAGATCTGTAATACTCGGAATTAGGGACTCCAAATAACCCTAGAAATCGTACTCGGATTGAAACCTCCCACGCAAGTAATAAGGAAAAGACCTCGTACTAGTTGCAGTAAGCAGTTCGTAGTCATGAGATAAGAAGCCGAATTTATGGATGTACAACAGTATTAAAGAAAT
>LUCH01006943.1:14821-28091 GCA_013368495.1 Paragonimus heterotremus
GAAATAAGCGAATCACAGAAGGCGTAACGTTGTAAAGGTTCGTCCAATCCTGATGTAGGATCTTCAACGCGACGTTTGGATTGGTTCCTTGTTAGAACTCCTATTGTGTCGGGGTTTGGATAAGCGGTGAATCGAGTAGATTTTCACCACAAGATCACACATATATTCCAATAGCACAGCTCTAAACGGGTAACCAAGACACCAGTTTAGCAATGCAATCATCAATAAAATTAAATAAGTCAAAAAGTCCTAGTTGCTAGCCGAAATTTCGACTGAAAAGTTCATTCAGCCTCATCAGCAGTGATCACGTTGGAACTATATTTGTCTAGTGCCTTCCTAACAAAGGTCAGTTGTCTCACAAGAGAGATTCTCGTTCACCTCAAAAAGATATTGTTTGACGAGACGGAACAGTCCCCAACAGACGGCACTACCTAACAAAAGTCACCTGGAAACTTTACCTCTTTCATTAAACTGGGTATGAAAAGCCTAGGATTACATTTACCTATACATGTGGAGTGATCACTGTTTGGCAAAACAGCTCCAAGGGAATCGTTTGTAGTTCCAGCATCCTCTTCGTCAAGCAACAGTAAGTCTTACTCGTGCGTGGCCAGACTTAAGTATTCGGAATTGACGGCCAACACCTAACAAACACGGCCTATATGAATAGTAACACTCAGAACAGGCGTGCCTGCTATGGCTCGAAGGTTATTCGAGTTGCTCTAAATAGACCACAAGGACACATGGACCAAAAAAAGGTTTGTCAGCCTCAGTAAAATTGGGACGCATATGTGCGATTATTCATGATTAACAACGTATCCGCACACGGTTGGCGGCATCCAGCTGGCATTAATCTGTCGAAGTGACCGGAACCAAAGGACGCCTGCGCTTAACGGTCACCACCAGTGGCTTGTGCTGCACTACATATGGCTCCACTCACACGCCACTTATCCACCGTAAACCCGAAGGAATAAGATAGGGTGATGTGTGAGTGAGACCTTTGGGTCCAGCCGATCAATACTAGTTAACCAATCAATAGGCTAGCTCGAAAGGGAAACCTCTATCTCTCGAGAAATAAACAGAGGGGGACTACAATTGTAAGATCTAAACTGAGAAGAAAAATATTTAAAACAATGCAGGAAATATTCTAGCATAGGAGTACATGCTGGTGTACTCTGGAGAGGATTTGGAGGATAAACGAAATGTAGGGTTGGACTCGAAGCATTCACCAATGTATATAACAATGAAGTTAAAGAAAACTCAAGTTAAAAAGCCGCAGATGCCAGGTGTAAATTTGTTGACTCACGAACTGAGAAAATTCGTCCCCATCACATGCATTCACCATTTTCCCCACTAACCTGACACTTGTTCCCACTACCTCACCCACCCCGTTCTGTTTTATTGAACTAATGTGTCATTAAATGTCCGCAGCGCGATTAGCCATTCTTGTCCTGGTCTACTATCGTGATGGCTCACCTTTGAACTTGCTGGTCCTGTTGGGAAACTGTTGATTTTGCTGGACGGGACTACCGTCGCGAACGATTGTGCATTTCTTCAACAGTACCGTAGAAATTGTTGGATCCAATCTTGCTTTCATTTTTTGGATCCATTTTTGGGCTACGCGTAACTCAACGATCAGATGTGGACCGTAACACCAAGGTTTCTGAAAAGGATAACGGGTGAACTCCAAATGACGGTGGTCGTTGAAAATGGAAATAGGCGTAACTGACACAACTTAAGCCTAACGTGCTCGTTGTCTCTTGACTGAAGGTGCATTGGGAGTACGCTGGTGACCTACTAATCCCAAACGGCAAGCGTATTCGCGGCCGCACACATCGCAACGCCATATTGTCATGTCACCACGACCCATGACACTGATGGTTTCCTTGCGTACCGCGCGCTTTCGTTCTCGGCCGCGCAATAACTGCACGTTGAACTTGTGGACGCCCACCCGAATCGTATTCCTCCAGGCGGTCCACTTCAAGGCTGAGTCTTCTCAACATCCACAATCAGTTTTACAACGTGAAAGACTTACCTGCACAGAATCCTGGTATCTCAGCTTCTGACCACCAGGATTTCGCTTGCCTGATCTCAGTTATCCATACAACACCTGCTTCGGAATACGGTCATCGCCCATCCGACGGACGTGACCCAGCCAACGAAGCTAATTCAACATCAGCAGGGCTTGCATCCCGTTCATGTCCGCTCGCCGCAGTACCTCAGTGTTCGCAAACATGTCCGACCACCGAATACCCAAGATGCGTTTTAGACATTGCAAGTGAAGGCGGCCCAGATAACGCACGGTCCGCTGATACAATGTCCACGTTTCACTGCCGTACAGCAGTATAGACAACACAATTTAACAGTAGACAAAGAGCTTAATGCTCAGTTTCAGGCTGTGGTTCTTCCAGACACGTCATTCAAGACGTCCAAAAGCAGTGCTAGCCTTTGCCACACGAGCTCTCAACTCGCGGTCCAAGGACAGATCGCTGGACAAAGTGCTACCCAAGTAGAAAAAATTTCGCGCAGTAATTGACAACGTCTCCTCTGATGTGAATTTGGGGTGAAAGTGTACAGACAGCACCTCCGCCCAGGGAAAACTGAAAGAAAGAAAATGTCTTACCTGTGCTGATATCCAGTCCAAACTTGTATTTCGCGGTCGTGAAAGCCGTGGCCAGTCACTGTAGTTCCTGATGGCTGTGTCCCAATAATGCGCTTTCATCTGTAAGCGGAAACATTCGTATCGTTGAAGTATGTAACCAGACTGAGGCGCCGAAACGTCAGATATTCGGCGGGCACCTATCCGTCCGGTACTCTACCTGACCTTTTCTGCTACCTTGGCGTGGTGGTCAGGTTTGTGTGCTGTTTTGATCCGGCGGGCTGTGCTGACTGCGACTTCGGTCGTTGCAGATACAACCATGTCAGATTGGCCAGATAAAAGGCAAATGCGTTCGTTGTGTATGGTGTCAGTGTGTTGTGTTTCGGTTCGGTTTGATATTTTCTTTTTTGCCTGATTTGATTCTCTGCATGTGTGATCAGTTTGTCTGTACGGCATTATCTCTGTGTGAATGTACCGAATGTCTTAGGTTGTGACTGTCAAGCCTGTTCTAGATGGTTGATGCCGATGCGTGTGTCACCTGGTACTTCGCGGTACAAGCTTTTGAACCAAAGACTTTGGCTGAGGGCCGTATCCTAAGCTCATAAAAGTCATGAATTTACAACAGAAACCCAATACCATACTGCATCGGCCGTCACACAGGATAAACCGGGTCGACCTATCTGCTCCACATGGCAGGGTGGATAGGCAAAAATATGCTACTGCCAATCACTCACCCTAATACTGTCCCCCCAATATTAATCCCCGAGCAGATAATGCTCACTCAAGTTTCAGTAACTCGAAGACCAATCCGGAACAGATCTGGGGACGCAAGACGCTCTGTGTTGGAGCATGGAATGTGCGCACGCTGCTGGATCGATGCAGCTCCAGCGGATGGCCAGAACGGCGCACTGCACTGATCGCGATGGAATTGCGTCGCTTTGGGATCGACGTAGCACTCTTTTGCGAGACAAGGCTTGAGAACCGAGATAAGTTATGGGAAGCAGTTGCTGGGTCTACCTGCTCCTGAATCGGTTACCCGACAGACGTTGCTCGGGCGCATGGTGTCTGTTTTGCAGTCGCTGATCGCATCAATGCTGTGATGATAGGCGAACCGCACGGCATCACTCCCCGAATGCTGTCTATGCGCCTGCGACTCGGTCGAGGTAAGTGTGCTACATTTGTTAGTGTTTATGGCACACATACATACACACGCATAGTTTCCGAATTTCGCAAATATTAGCGCATGCCACAATGTGCGCACATGCAGGCTGGCCCAAATTCGCCTCAAGTGGATCGTGTAACAACATTCGCAGTCAGTCCTCCTTTCCCCTCGTCGATGCTACAGGTTATCAGGGCTCATAATAGCAGCGAGTTAGCACTGTCTATATCCGAACTAATTTCAGGTGTTGATTATTTAAAGCAGTCGTGGACTCGGAATGGAAAGTACCAACAGGAAATATAAACCAACTGAGAGAGAAAATCAGTATGAAGACGAAAACGGGGATGATACATACAAGACGGATGAAAAGAAGTCTATGTGTGGAAGACTCTATTGAAAAATAGCCATCAGTTACCACTGATCTTGAAATGGAACTTTTTGTACCCAGGAGTGTTGAATTCTTCGGGTTCATGAAGTCGGTGTGCTTTGCTAATCGACTGTAGGCGTTTTCACTACTCCCACTTAAGGCCACCTGCTTACGAGAATCTGCTGTGGCACACAATCTCAGTTTATAATGCCTGAGAATTGATGTTCCCCTCGCTGTTCACGTAACACACCACCTTGACCGGGTTTGTTATCGGTTACGCTCATCAGACAGATATATCCAGTTGGATATTCGAACTGGTGTGTGTACGTGTGTGTGTGTGTGACCGGCCTGAATGACACTAGTCTCATTCATTGCTTCAAACCCGATCCTCATATAGAACAACTATTTGACAGCCGAATGCACAAGAGCTGTAGTTGCTTGTACGAACCTCTCCACATGAATGTTTCAGACGAATATTTCAAAAAAGAATATAACAGATCAGCAGATGTAAATGAGCATCAGAACAAACAGAACGTTGCTCCAAATCAACTGTGGGTGTAACTCTACAAATGACAATTTGTTTTGGTTAATCTTCAATCGCTAAACATCTACTGATTTGCGACCACTTTTCTGACGTAGTTTTGGTGCAGCTTAGTCCTTCATCAAGCCCGAGCAATTTATCAGCTTGGGAATCTTTTCCAGTGACATTTATTTGATTCTCTCTGTTCAGTTTTTGATGGACGATTTTCAACCAGGAACACAAACACAGTGAATATTCACCTTGGTTTTACGTTATGTTTTTAGAGCAAAAATAAGTGACTTTTTGTAACTTTAGTAATTATTACTGCAAACGTCACAATAGTCCTGAAAGGAAATAACCTAGAACAGTCATTTTAATCAATCTCAAGTTACACGAATACGGTAAGACTACTTAAAAATTAACAGTAGGAATGTACGTGCGGAACCAAAAACAACACAAACCTCTGAGTTCATCTACCAAACAGGAGCCACGGGGCTGTAAACGTTTGTGTAAATATTCTGGATCGACAGCGGAATGAGATAGCACTTGAAAAATCTCCGATTTTACGCTTTGAGATGGGCGAAACGCAAGCCTTGGTCACAAAAAATAACGCGATCAACCCCACCAATTACACCCAATTCAAGCCAAAGTATTAGTGCAAAAGTCACATTGTTCAATAGCAGGTGTCCCAAGGATACAAAAGAAAGGGTATGAACAGGGGGACATGGTAACATGCAACTTTTCTCGAGTGCGAGGAGTTAAGGACAATTACCAAAAATCGTAGTCACGGTCACCAGGCAACCAGTGAGTGCGGTGGATTATAGGTCGAGTAGATGAAAAGACAGTAAAGATTACCTCTACAGTGTTTTGGGAATTACTTTGTGGTTTGATTGGGCAAAACCATTTTCCCTGGAAGGGAACCTTTTTTGGAAGTAAAAATGGGGTTTCCTGAAACGGGTGCAAATAGTGCCGATAATCGGTCCGTATGATTAACCTGAACGTTTAATCATACTGACATAGTCAACTTATTCTGTGGACATAGAATGACCCATTCAAAGCTAGATCTCTGTCACACTCGATGGCGTATGTATCTATGAACCGTAGAGTAAACAGGTGAAAATGTTCATCACGTTGACGTAAAGTAACTCTCGATCTATACGTCCGGATGATTCTGCATGATACAGCAGCGCGCCATATGCACCTCCTCGTCACCTCATCTTGTCTGCCTATTTACCCCCCTTCATAATAGGTACTAATTCGGAGCGCATGGATAAAATCCTCACTCGTTTAAGGATGTCGGAAGTTGCATGCAGTTTTCATTTCAATAAGTAATACATTTTTTAAACTCAACTCTTGTCTCTTTCCTACATGCCACATACCAACGGCTTATCACAATCGTTCTGCTTACTGAACAAAGTTCCAAATGAGCTGAAGCTCAAATATGGTGTGATCTTGCTGAACAATACAATAGAGGCGTTGCAAAGTACGCCTGCGTGTAGGATGAGCAACTTCATACATGTGTTGTGACCGAAGAACGCGGATGGTACAAGGGTTGTTTATTCGACAAAGCAACACATGGGTTAAGCGTTTAAACAAGACCAGATACAAAACCACTCATTTGCACGCGGTATTCGACCCCAGACCGTCTCGGCTGCCACAGACGTCAATGC
The DNA here is from genome assembly GCA_013368495.1 of Paragonimus heterotremus. Taxonomy (NCBI): domain Eukaryota; kingdom Metazoa; phylum Platyhelminthes; class Trematoda; order Plagiorchiida; family Troglotrematidae; genus Paragonimus; species Paragonimus heterotremus. The sequence continues at coordinate 21,134 of LUCH01006943.1, forward strand.
TCAATTCCTTTAAGTAGCAGAGACCATTATGGTCGATGTTGCACTTTGATGATGCTTCCTGTATTCTTCCTGTGGCTTGTACGATGACAAAATATATGCTCTGATCCTACTACTGAATAGCCGCGGTATGAGTAGTATAATACGATCGCTCATCTTCACTGTACCTGCAAGATGGACTGACTATGTCAGCTTGACTGAACGTTTCAGTGATCGATCATTTAAATTTGTTACCTGTCTTTCTCATGTGATCACTGAGGTGTAGCGAGAATGTTTTGACCCTACATGTACATTAATATGTTCACCGAAGTCATTTAACTTTCAAAAGTAAATTCGCATACATAATACATTCCCGTTGCAAATAATTGGTCTCAGTGACCACCAAAAACGGGTAGTCTGTTAGGCCCAACACTAGCGGACATCTTCTTGGGAATGATTGGGCGACAAGTCCCGGATTATGTGGCCGAATCGTTATTGTACGTTGATGATATTTTAATTTTTCACTGACGTTACTCATGTTGACTTGTTTTCCAGCTTTCTTAATAATATTCACCCCAACCTATCTTTATCTCACGAAGTTGAGTCAAACAGTAGTTTACCTTTTTTGGATATGCTTATATCAGGACGTGCAGATGACACGTTACAGCGCTCAGTTCACCGCAAAGCGACCTGGGGTGGTCAATATCTTGTTTCCCAGCTTTGCTCCGATTGCGTACAAACGGGGTTTGGTTAAGACGCTGTTTCAGATTGCCAGGCGAATTTGCACCTCGGATACTCTGCAGACAGAGCAGGAGTTGCTGAAACGAACTTGGCTAACAAATGGATACCCTGACAAATTCATTGAAGCATATAATGCGATGAAGAAGAGCAATGAGTCGATAATCACGGCTTAAAAGAAAGATGTTCTGCTATTCTTGTCATTCAAAGGTGACCATCTAACCAACGATCTAAAGCATGGATTAAAGTCTACTCTTGCTTAGACGTATGCGGCTACGTAGTTGCACTTATTTCGAACCGCCAGAAAACCAGATCTCCGCATCCGTGGTAGTAGTGTCAAATTGTTCTGTCTCCCATGTTGTGTACCAGTTCATTTGCAGTTACAATGACGCTTACAAAGGCAGAACAGATCGACCGCAGATAACGCACCAGCCCTGTTGGGAGGCCCATCTCCTAACGAGACAGACAGGACGCGTCACGCCACATCGATCGGCCAGCCCAGCTCGGATGGTATGGTCGTGGGTAGTGGTTTGGTTCGTCTCAGCCAATCAGATTGCAGGCTTGCGGTCGAAAGCCTGTGCGCCATCTGGACTGTGTTTACTCTCGCGTCGCCTTCTGATGCCCCCTGTAACGTGATTTGCTCTGACACATTGACTGCCATATCTGACCGTTTCATGTGATTCGCTCGATGTTTGTCGGCCATCTATGGTAATCGTTTTGTCCTATAAATCAGGAGCTCGTGTGGCCTTAGTTTGTCTCGTCTCGTCTCGCTCGCCCAGTGAGCGGTGTCGCCGAGTCTTTTCTGATTTGTCAGTTTTGGGTCAATCGACTGAGCGCGTAACCAAGGCGACGACCCAATAAGCCCCAACTTGGTGCACTGACGCCTCGAAACCTAGCCTCATCGATAACAGGTCACCAAGTTGATCCATTGAACTCATTCAAGATATCGTTGCGCAATCGAAACTCGAAATTGTTAGTTTTCTGCGAAACGACGCTCATCCGAACTAACCAGCCGACGTTGTTGCACAAAAGTGGTTGAGACAATCTGTCGGGTTGCCATGGCCGTGATCACATAATAATTAGTGTACTCGTATGTGTGTCTAGTCCCTGTTTGTCCTTATCTATATGATGTATATAACTGGAATGTTTTACGTTTGCGACTGATGAGAGTAAGTGAAATGTTAACATATCGCAACATGTTTCTTCTTTCTGCTCTGATGAAAAATATAACGGATAGCAGTTTGGACCTAGTTGACCACTGGGGCCGCCTGCTCGAGAAAATCATCCTTAAGCTTTTCTGAGGTCAGGTAGAGAGCTAACCATAAAGGGGTAACCAGTTTTGGTCTATGGGGAAAAAGCACGTCAGTTAACGTAAACAGCATCGCCCCGTCTATCAATTCATTCAAATTTGATGGAATCATAAGATCCTATTTCAAACGTTGCAAAAAATTAATTGATCCAGTCGGCACTTGCAGTGTTCTCACAAACCCTAACGTTTACCCACTATGCACAACTGTAAGCGTATTCCTGGTTTCACTTGTGAATATCTCAAAAATGTATTAAGTACCACTCTCATTATCTACATTGTGATTGCTGTCATCATTCATGTTTTCACCACTCGGCGAACAGTACACTTCAGATGAGGATAACTTCCGTAAGGTTCAGGAACCCGTTTGACGAAGAACTCTTTCAATAGGCACCCTATTGGCGACTTCCTTCTCATTGTCCGATGCATCGTACTTGTGTACGAAGGTAAAAACTAACTAAGTTGCATTTAAAACAGCTTTGTGTTATCGACTGACATTTATCTTTCTAGGTGGACGATACAACATTCCCGGAAATATAGTCAAAATAAATTCACTTCTGTCAACTAGTCGGATACAAAGGCGGTCCGCTTCATCCCAATCACCAGATCGCGGATTCCTGTAAGGAATTACAGCTCTAATGACAGTGTTACCCGAGTCTAGTGCTTCTGCTGTTCGGAAGGGGCTGACTGGAAAGTCTATGGGAATGCGACAACTGCGATCACTTGTGGGTGATGTTCAATCTGTATGAAGATCAGAATCCCCTACTACTCATTAGTAATTACAGCTATATTTTTAATGTGGAGAGCAGAAGACCATCAGCAATCTAGACATTGGGGTTTGCCAATTGCGCTTGATTGGCTGGTTTGTCTGACTTCTATTTCCTGATCTTGTGTACTTAGAAATCTTGTCTGTTTATGACAATCTAAGGTAAGGTACAATTGTCCTCGTGTTCTGTTGGTTGTGGCATCCGCGTCTACCGTTAGTCGTGCGTCACCTGTCTGCCCGTGTACGGGAATGAATCACTTTCTTTCTTTCTTTCTCTCTGTCACTGAACGATCCAATCGCGTTATCCACACAATCACTTGGTTGACTGATTTTATCTTTGCTTAATCAATGATGTGGTTCCATTCTCGTGTTCGTTAAAGCCATGCCTTACCGTCATCACGTGTTCTTATTCTGTGCTGGAGTGATTACCTGTCAGAACCTCTATCCTAGATTGCACATGAACATTGTAACAGGGTCAATGAGACGCAGTGCTTCAAATAACACATACTGCATTTTTCCTGGAAATCTTTTCAACTGCCCAATCACATTGGAGTGTTTGTCTTCTCTGTTAATCAACGAAATATTGCGCATTAAATCTATTACACCGACGTAGATGGATTCAGACGAATTAATCGCCAGTCGTCAGACTGTGAGGTTGCAACGGCTCAGTGCAGAGCGCCAAACCGGATGGCTCAATACTAACCATCCATTCGTCCCACATGTGGTCAGTTGACCCTGCACTTTAACAACTCACCCACGCACGCTTTCATTTACTAAATCTCAAGGCCACAGACCGACATCACGTGCTTCACAGGCTACCGCGTTATCCGACAGTCCAAGTCCAGTCTATACGCACAGGCTCCGCCAAGCGTTCTCAACCTTCACTCACCCGACGGACAGTGAGCTATGTCCCATAGACACTGCAGGCACCAGGGCCGTACACACACGCGAACAGACTGGCGTGCGATACTCACACACGAAAAGACTAAGCTCAGAGATGGCGTGCATTACACAACTTCTACTGTCGGACGATGAGCGTTTCGGCAACGCGCCACGTCAGCAGGCACGAAGGCGTGGGCTACACCACAACTCTACAGCTCCCATCGCATCCAGCTGATCCTGCCCCTTCAACATTCCTGACGTGCTCCGCTGCGTAAATCTGCGTATTGCTATCCGCTCTATCGTCAACCCGAACATTATTTTATTTTCTATATGGGTCTCCCATGTTGTCTATTCCTAACCACACCTTAACTGTGTACCGTTATTGTATTATAAATAGTAAGTGTTGAGTCGTAGTAATTTATCTAAAACCCACACACACTTCCACTAACAATGTCGGTCATCTCAACTGTAATTGAGAAAAAACCAAATAAACGGAGGAATTGTACAAGAAAGTTAAACGCGATAAAATTCTCATTACATGTGGAACGGTTGACAACGACAGCAATGGGATGTCTGTCGAGGGTGCGTAAACAGCAAAGTAGAGATGAAGAGACAAGATATTGGGGTTAGCAACCGCTTGGTATGCGATTCCGTCCATATTTAATACTTTGCCTCACTTTTGTAATCAATGACGCTTTTCCTCGAGTGAAACGGTCGGAGTTCTAACCCCAGCATTGGCAAGGATATACACTACTAGCAAGATCTAACAGGAGCGAAACTCGAGTCTAGTGCTTTTGTTCGAATGAAACTGGCTGGAAAGACTATCTGAATGCGAAGGCTGCGACCAAGTGTAAGTGATGTTCAACTTGAAGTCAACCAAATCCCCGACTATTCATCAGTAATCTAAAACGGATTTCCAACTCTATCCCCAGAATGTGGTTGTCTCTGTGTGGTTCAGCCATCCGAGATAAACACAAACCGATTGTCTCGGCGCCAAATTCTGGAGTACGGACGAAATTGACTTACCGAATGGCCACGTCGTTTAATCGGGTCGATTGAGCGAACGAACATGGTTAGGGTAGGGGTGTATGCGCATTTCCACTGAAATCGCTCGCCCCATCGACCCAGTGTTTTGGTCACCACGTCAGCGATCGCTAACACCTGTACCTACCCACAGCCAGCTAGTCTGACTGTGGTTTCGGTGGTGTGTTGTGCCCGTTCGCTCACTCGACTTGGTTAGGGAGCGTTCGGTAATCCCTTCAGTCTGAACTCTTGAGTTTGGCCCTGGGACGGTACCTTGACACGGTAGATTCTATTGCTCGGACCCGTTTGGATCGGTATCTGCTCTTTTTGCGCTCACTGACCTATAAAACGGGCAGCGGGTGTGACTGATTTCGTGCAGATAGTCACAATATCCTTGTTACCAAGCTCTGTTTATCGTTATCCTGATTCGAAGGTATGATGGGCGAATGCGACAGAGTAACAGATTAACCCCTAACCATTATTTAGCGCCAAGATGCGCCGGGAGTAACGGTCAGTGGCTTTACGATGGGACAAATTAATCAAACCCGAGGCATCTGTAGAGAAGAAACGAAACTATGTGGGAAGGCTAGTAGAAATAAGGAGACTAACACAAGTGAGCTGTAAATCAGCTCGACATCAAAAGGAAGCGAACCTCAACACACTAAAAAAAATGAAGAGCAGTTATAACATTGAAGAGCTGACAAACGTAAATCTCATGAAGTTATACTCCCACTTGAATGCGGGTCAACATAACCCTAACACGGCGTAAGGTTTGACTGTATTAAACGATTCTATTTTGAAGCATTAGTGCTAATATCTGCCTCCGTATTGTCCGTGGAGAGCGCCGAGTTAAAACTGGCCTAAAGAACTGAATAGATTCGTTTGGGAACAACCTATTTGATGTGTACTTCTTAGAAGGTTTCAGTCAACCGCGAAGTCTACGGTCTGTCTGTTAACGCTTTCGGATAGAGTCTTACAGTCGATCGTTGGTCGACCATCAAGCCGGCTTTATTTTGTCATAACAACATATTCAGGCCCGTTTGTCACTTGAAGCCGTGCCCACTTGCTTACCGGTTTATTCGAGTCATTTCAAAGGCCAATTGAACTGGCCACTTCCAGGGAAATGAGCTTACCCGTATCGGTTGGTCTGGCTGCCTTGAAGCAACTGTGAGTCAACAACGCGCTACAGCCATGCACTCGGGTGTTATATCAAACGTAGGCGACGACCGTGATCTCAACTAATACTGAGTCCAGCACCCTGTCCGTTTCGACGGCTCGCTACGTCATCGGCTAAGTTGTGCCGAGCTGCCGAATTAGTGCGGTTTACCTTGAGTTTGTGTCCACAAGGTACGGAAGCACCAGTGCGTGGAGATAACCGTCCATGTTTCGGTCAATCAGGTCATAACGCCAGGTGAATGTAGCGCACCATTATCCGCTCTTCTAACTAGCACGACTCGTCTTTTCGGAAGCATATTGTCAGGAAGTCGTGAGAGTCACGTTTGCTGTTCAGGGTCGACCGAGCGCGGTGGCTGACACGGTAAGCCTCAACGAAACGGTGTGAAAAATGCAATTAACCACTTCCTTCGCTTGTTCTACGGGTACAGAATGTCTGGAAAACGATTGCAGTACAGCCATTTAATCGATTTTCGTCAAACTGGGGAATTTGGCAAAAAGCGTCGTCTTTAGAAGAATCAAGAAATTGGAGTGATAGCATTACGAAACTTGAAAGGTAGCTGGAAAGTCTACTTGACCGTCCCACTGTTGAAGTGAGTGCAAACATGTTGGTTTCTCTCCACTATTCTTGTAGAAAACCTTAGAGAGACTAGAACGCCTGATCACTTATTCGATAAAAATAATTGCGTTAGAAAAAACACTTCCGATCGACTGCTTGTCATTGATGCAGTACATGTGTTATGTTGTTTTGTGTTTTTTGATTTGCTGCTCCCAACTTTTTAATTGGTCTAAACAGTAATGTGAAATGTTTAGGGTTGTCTCATTGGTATCGATGTCGATTTTTAGTGAGAGTGAGCGATCGTAATATACTACTGACACGACTACTATTCGGTAGTAGGATCAGAGCATATATTTTGACATCGTTGTAGCCGCAGGTAAAGTACAGGAAGAAGCATCGGAGTGCAGCATTAAAAAAATGGTTCTTGATAAGTCTGGCGTCTGTGGCAATCGAGACGGTTGCTGACCATGAGATTGCCAGTGACTGGTGTAGCCGTCGTCTCGCCCTCTCACGCGGCTCATCACGTGACAAGCCT
>LUCH01006945.1:12750-23429 GCA_013368495.1 Paragonimus heterotremus
AAAAATGGCCATGTCTATATTCAAATATATATATATATATATATTTGAATATAGACATGGCCATTTTTAGTAATTAGGTCCATTCCCCTCTCCTTATTTTTTTCTTCTCTCTTCCCATATAGGGTTTGTTACTTCTTCTTCGTGATTGTGCGGGAATTAAGCATCAATGTGAACCACTGATGTATTTTTGTCTATGGTGATGATCTGGGTAGAGTAGAGAACGTAGTTTGGTAACCCATTCTGTGCATTCTCAGTAATGGTAGTTTCTTTCACGAGATAAAGGTGACTAGTTTGGATGTCCAGCTCAAGATTGGGGCACACTGACAAATCGGATATAATAGTAAAAGTCTGGTGAGGAATTCAGCTAGAGTTAGATTTTTGGTCATTGATACATTGTTAGAATGCAGGCTGTAATAACTGGAGATAACCCTGTCCAAGTAGCGTTTGCTTGTAAAGTGGTATGCAGTAGATAGGTAATTTTAATTGAAGCCCATCCCCATTTTTGCGTCTCCTTATAGGACATCTTATCCGGCTAGTTTGCCATGCGCTGGCTAAAGCAGCTGCTGATCACACATTTAAAGATCCAGATATATTCTGCGCGAATATCCGTTCAACTCAGCGGTGCGCTAGTTGTACAGAGGCGATTGACAAATTGGTTTACGAAGCTTTTCCCGCGTTTGAGATAACTCCTTTGGATGCAAAGCACTGTTTTATGCACTCATCGTTCGAGGAAGAAGCTTTCATCAGTATTTGTGATTCGGGCGTGTACACTCGGAATCGCAATTTTCGCCTTGCCGGCTCACACAAATTAACGGGCGTAAGTGTCCTGTGGCCTATTGGGTTGGATCGTGGACCGTCGTTGGACCTGGTTTGGCCGAACTGGCGTGCGTGGGCCAGCACACTCGTTACGTGGCTTGATTCCCGCAGGTGGGTTTCTTCCATTTTCCATCGGTTAGGATCTGATTGGGACAATTACTTCCATCATATACATTCAATAACATTCAGTCATATCAATCATGTATTAGGTTGAATTCACGTGACTCGTTTGCACGATGAAGAACATCATTGTGATCCACGTAATCGAGCTGTCACAGTCTCGTCTTTGGCGCACATATTCTTTACAAATTAAACAGAGTAGTTTTTAGTGTTTGCCCTTCATATAAGGTCAGGGAAACTAATAAATCCGTGAAGGGTTAAATTTTATGTCCAGACAGCTATTATCGGCAGGCCTGTTCGACTATCCACCCATCCGTTGCAAACAAAAACAATCTGCTTCTCTATCATTCTAGTTTAGGACACTTGAATACCGATCGTTCACCGAGTCACCATTTCTCACCCGACTTTGTGTATGGGTTGCATTAATCCATCAAAATTGACACGGTCCTTTCAGCTCCGGCCGGTAACTGTAATAAACTGCAAACTCACTTCTTTCAGTCGACCATGCAACAGCTAATGTATTGGATGAACCACTACCACTTCATTTCTGCTAATGATCACGCTATCGTTATGTTGTTCACGAGGAACTCCCCATACACGCATTCTTCTATCCAACTTCCAGAGGTAAAGTTGCAGTTAATTAGTCTGCTTTTCGCATTGCGATCAATCACCATATTATTAGACTCCGTCGGTCAGCACGCCGAACACGATGAAGTTTTGTTGGGTCAGGTTATCTCAGAGAGTTATGCACTAGGTCTAGTGCGAAACAGCGACTGGATAAATGGTCTATATTAAGTAAGGGTATGTGTGAGCGACGATTTGTGGGACGCCAAGAAATAGGTCAAATTGCTTTATTCATTGTGAGGATGTAGATAGTCTGTTTAGGTTTGAGCAGCCTGGCTAGGTTTAGCCCACATGCGATCAAAGAACTGGTGACAAGCTGTCAACTCCACTCAATACCGACTGAATTGCCCTATCAAACTCGCGTTTTTAGGTCGCATGGGTAAATCAACTTGATTTCGTTAAGTTATTGAGGCCGATAGAAAAGAAGAAAACATTGCGTTTAAACTACGTGACATACTGGACTACACCGGATTCTGCTTTCCTGACCATACCAAGGCAAAAGCAACCGTAGCAACCAGTGGTCGCGTTTACGGCTGTGTGATTGGCAACAAGCCTTGTTACCACTGAACCGCCATGAACTCCCTACGGAATGTGAAGTAAGAAAATCGACTTGATTACCCCCCAAAAGCTCTCTCTGGACCTGTAATTAACACAATACCAACCTCTCGTTCAATACTTCGTTCTTTGCACTCTTACTTTGCAGGAATTATGTTTTGCTTCGTCATCCAGTCCCCAAGTGCCAGTGTGCTTCACATGTGTCTTGCCAACCTGTTCGTGGTGCTGCTGCTCACTGGCATTCACCGGTCAGCTCTTCTTACTCTCAAAATCTGCCTCCCGGTTTATGTGACTTTGTTCGGACCGTTCTAACCGACTGGTTGCTACGAGGTCAACAGGCCAGCCCAAAGACTGCCGGTGACTTTGTAGCTTCGAAAAAGTGGAGAATTCATCATTTGGACGCGCATTGTTTCAGTGTCACATTGGATGGTCTGCGATTTTGCGAACGTGTTGGTCGATCACATCGGAGTAATCACGTGATGTAAGGATCATTGAATCTGAGTTTATATTTTCTTGCTGTGCGACAGCATTTACGTCTCTTTTAGTCACATTTCATGTCGTATTTCAACTTAAGGTTCGGTAGATGTTTCTGTTGTGGTTGTTGTGGTCGGCCTATGTAGTATCAATGAGTAGTTTGGTTGTATCAAGCGTGATCTTGAGCATTCGAAAAAATGAATTCCCTTCGGATACTGACGTCTAGTTATGCGGCAGCGGAGTCGGAACCTGGTTCTGGGTTTGAATTTTTCGACTGCATATCTTATGGCGACAAACGTCTCGCAATGCGAACAGAAGATCGAGGCTTAACTGTTACTGACAGCTTCGCATTAATTGTCGACACTCCGGAGATCTGGACGGCACTAAACAATCTCAATTTATTTGAAAAACAATACCCTTTGTACAGAGAAAACAGTATTTACGTTAACGATTGCTGTCAAGAGATGGGCATGCGGTTTCGATTGACCCATTCGTTATTATGTTTCATAGCCCTGAATGAAGCCAGTCGGTTCAAATCCGATACGCGTTTAAACAGTTTGTTTCAATCAACAACTCCTACAAACGAATTCGGTTTATCAACTGGTCGCACTAGCTTGTGCGTGAGCTCTGATTAACTTTACGTTCTTTAATCAGAAAATCGCTCAAGTCCAATCTAATCACAGGTTGCATCTGTTCCCTAGCGTATGATAAACAGACTTCGGGATGTAGTGTCTTTATATACTTTCAAACAAAGGCTGTAACCGTGAAGAATAGTCTTTTCACGGTTAGGCCGCTTAATGATGCCTTCTTCCGACTCTAGAATGCATGTACTCAAGTCTCTGCTGGTTCTTTTTTTATATTTCGTTCTCGTTCGGCAGCCTCGTTTTCGATTTGTCGCAGAGGATTTATTACCAAAAGTGTTTGGATCCGGACTGCAGAGCGGTGAATTTCCGATCCCAATGTAAGTTTCCGAAGCGTCGTAATGTTGCGGACTAGGTATATGCTAAGTTACTTCAGATAGTTCTTTCTGTATAGCAAGTCGATCGCGATGCCATAATACCGTTTCCAGTGGTAATTTCTCTACTAGCTTCGAAATTTTAAAACAGTACGGATAGAAATATACTCCAGCTTTAAAAACGTTTCCTGTGATCGGGAAAGCCGCCAATTTATCTTTTAACTCTATTCTCGAGCCTGGCATCTTTGTAGTTGTATGTATAATTTCAACAGTCTGCTTTTACTTATGGTTAACGTAAATCCCCATTTTCTAATCAGCCCGGCCGATGCCGCTCAACCTATGCGCTACAAGCAGTGGTCCTCGACAGACTGCAAATTCGTTCAACGATCCGGATGTCACGGATGATGATCTGATTCTCTGTGGCGTTACGGATATGGTGGATGTTTACTTTGCGGATAACTTTTAAAACCAACCGTCTCCTAATAGATGCAGTACGTAGACCTTACGTGCGTATGCTCAACAGAGGTGGACGAGTCTCAGAATATCCCAGTGTCAACGGCCCTATTTGTGAACCTTCAGCGAGCTCGCTTCGTCAACACAACTAGTGTGTGTTGTATGGATCGATCAAGTTTAAACCGCTTCGTGTTTCGAATTAATGAACCTGCGAACTGCGGCCGCGCGTCCAAGCGTAAAAAAATGGACTTCGGTTCGAGTCCGTCAGTTTCTTCACGGTTAACAGGCCAATCCAACGAGCAGTAAATCGTTCGATTTCGGCGAGATGCATTATAAAGTCTTAAAATGTGAAGAAACGACATCTTTTGAGGTCGTCCGGATGGCTCACAAGTGAAATACAGTCGTATGCCTCCAGAACATGCAGTGCAGCTCTTGCCACGAGCTGGACCTTATCAGAAAGACCCGCAATTGTTGTCTGGGATCCGTACAAGATGAAATGCTAACGACACCATGCAGCCAGTACATGCGGTTTCACTTAAACTGTGGAGATCTGTAAGGCACTGCTCAATGACCTGGCCTGTATTGAGACTGCTATTTAATGAAGAAATGTCATCATATCCTACAATATTAACAAACTTGAATGGAGTGGAACTGACCACCAGCGTGGTTGTCCGGTGCATACATTTCGTGTTACTAAATTTGAGTTATGAGTGACAATTCCGAGCAAGAAGTCTTTCACTGCATTAACCGTGTTTCATTATACATGTTCACGTACAAAACGGCTTTTTATCATACCAACCGGGCAACCGAAAAATTCTCTGAATGCAAAAGCTGTGGTAAAACGTGAAAAGTCTACTAAATGTAAATAAAATCTGCGACTGCTTATTTGTGAAATGTAACACCTTGTCGTGTCTGATGGTATCTGCTATCGCTTTGCGGTACAATTCCATATGTATCTCTAAGGTGAAAACATCCAGTGAGCCTACAACTTTTAATAATAACCAACATCGTCAGTTTGAGTTTGTTGCCCGCAAAGAGGTTACAGCTAATGAACCGACGATTAAAAAAAGCTAATTTGGGAATGCCGCCTCACTCTCATTTATAACTAGCTGTTTACTCACGCTATAGGCATCTTACTGCTGATTATCTGAATTTGGATTGCGGGTTTCAGAAATCAAGTTTGATCATCCCTATCATTTTTAGACTATAGGTTGATGTTATTGTTGCACTGTAGTTAAGCCTAAGTGTGATACGCTGGCTTCGTGTTATTGGTGGTGGTGACTACTGTAGTTGTCGATCTCGCCACTACGGATCGTCTGCTACCGTGAGGTGTGCCGGGTTACGTGGGCGGGATACTGTCAAGCTGCATGAACCCTGGTAAGGGCAACCGCCGTTCGAGTAGCAACAGTGACCGGCGTTATTACCGCTGAACAACCATGAGCCTAATTATTGTGATTACCGAGCGTACGCTACTACACTCACATGCTGTTGCAACCAGGTATCATACAGTAACCAAGGGAAAATACTGACGAACTTTCTCTCTTCCGATGAATGAAATCTGTTAGCCGCCCTGTGGACGGTAGTTTGCTATCCTCTCTACCAGGCAGTATAGTGTTTTCGAAATTTAGAATAGAGCTTCTTTTTACTACAAGCTAACCGGCATTGAATACGTCAATGTTTTGGCTTTGAATAGTCGTTCAAAATAGAGTATACAGACAATCAGGACGATCTGTGCAGAATTCGTTTTGTCTACTCAAACGTAAATTGTCGACATCATCCGTGGTATTACGAGCAAGATGCTTAACATTAGACCGACAGCAATGCCTCATTAGCTTGCAACGTGGGTGACGTGATATTTACGGGAAGAGCTCCCACTAGTCCTCCATATCTGCTTTATCATAAAAGTGATTAGCGATCAAAATTAGTATGTACAATGTATGTCATATCCTGCTTCACGATTGGGATTTCGCCCGTTCACGAAAGATGTCTGAGCAAACTTGCTGTGTTTGGCCCTCACTGTCTCCGCCAGTCATCTGATATCGAATAGACTTAAGCAACGCAGTAGGTTCCTAGTACGTTTCTGAAATACCCCGGTTGCGGAACGAACCGCACAGAAACAAGTGACTTGATGGTTCGGTTACTGTTCAATATAACGGAGATGTTCGCCATATGGAGCGTTATGTGATAAAACTGTCGACGGGTAGTAAGGTGGTGCGTCAATGACGTGAATCGCAAAGATCCTAACTACCATTATGTAGTTGGCATTGCCCGAGTTGAAACCAGTATAAATTTTGTAGATAGGACTTAGAGCCGGATCAAAAAAGAAATTACCCGTGTGATAGAAAAGCGACGTAGATTCGAAAAATAGTAAGACCAGTGAAAAACCAGCCACATGGTTTCATTAAAACCGACTCAGTTAATACCAAAACGACAAACTTTTTGATGCAGACTGCCGAAAGAATAACTAAGGAAATTCGATGCGAGTACTTAGATTTATTCATAACCGACGACTGAATAAACTCTGCGTTCATTCTTCGAAATACTCTCAGATAGCTGCAAGTGAAGTCTTCTCTGGCTTACCGATAGGTGCAGTTCACTGAAGTGGAAAGAGAAGATACTAACGTTCCCAGTGCAAAAAGGGACAAACTAGCCACCATACCTGGGGAATTCCAAAAATTATTTCACGTACTTGGAGCCACTGGTGTCAAACAGTCTAAATTTGGCGAAATTAACCGGGAAGCGGACAGTTCGCTACTGTCAAGCGTAACACCTGAGACTAAGCACAGCGCATCGAATCACCCACAAACCGAAGTGCTGCCACTCATTCCTCACCGCACGATCGTTCAAGCCTGCTGATTTATGCTTACGGACTTCTACAAAAACAAACATCTCGATTCTTGAGAATCGACAGCCGGATCGGACGACCTAACTTCTACCCTTTTACGAACGGTGCAGTTGTGTTTGTTAGAAAACTGCCTATCTTACTCTCTAAAGTTAGGATCACACGTCGTAAAATAAATGTGCAGTCACTTTCATGTTTCAAGAAGTTATGAAGTGTGCATTAATCACCAAAAGGTAAATCTTATCTGAGCTCATCGTAGTCGTCAACGTTCATTCTGCCTCAGTTTATTCGAAAAACGAGAGCAGTGTGTGATGGAACAGGCTGAAATCTTTACGAACCGTAAATGCATTTATCAGCTGCGTAAACATTGCCACGCAGGCGGCTGTTTCTGCTGCCTATCGTCGAATCGATGGACAACCATTTCGACCTAGTTGGGTCTCATCGACACTGAATTAACAGGGAAATTGAATCTAAGATCCGTGTGCATGTGTCAGAATAGTGGCTCATACGCTTATCCACTGGACCACGGGGTCGCATTAACCGAGATTGTAGGAAGACACGTAGGTTACTTTCCTTAGATACGCTGCCTTCTTCTCAGGATGAAGCATATCATCACCTTCAATTGGCTTGTAACTGAGCAGGTGTTCACATTAGCCTGGGATAGAGTGGCAGATTCCAGTATGAGTAAAAAGTGGCAGCTAGGGGAAGTAACTCGCATACTTGATTCAACCTCATTCTGGTCTGGTAGATAGAAGTCTGGTATATGAGGTCAATACTTCCTCACGGGTCGTGTGCTTGAACCCTCGGCAGTATTGATGAAACCCAGCTAAGTCGAAACAACTGCTCATCGCTTTGTTAATGGTCATTGGGATCAAGTGCCCATAAAAACCCACTTCAACTCCTTCTGGGGTCGTAGTGGATGCTTGCTCGGCTGCAGGTCAACCATAAATGGTTGACGGATGTAAGCCTGAGGAAAGGAAGCGAAACACCTTTGGAGGATAAAACAATGCCATGCCAATAGTCCTGTCCCTGAAAATCAAACCATTGCTCTATTCAACTGGCAGAGCTGCCACCTAAGACTGCCTATTGGGTGATGTGTGCACCATAGGATTCACGATCGCTCACCGTACTGAGCGGTGTGTGGCAAGGTTGAATCTTCTCTTTGTCATCCGAGATGTTTCGTAAAAAGCTCTGCCCGGCCTCAGCAATGATGGTGCAGAACTACTCTCAGGGAACTGAATTATGTGGTTAAGTTGTGCCGATGAAATTGCCTTGTTTAGTGACAACAAAAGACCACCTCGCAACACGCCGTAATTTGAACCAACATACAGCAATTTCAAAAACGGAAGACGCGTTTACTTGAATCGCTACTTCATAGTTGTGAGTACCATCAGAGATTTTCTAATGTGTCGCTAAATCCTTGTTGAAATTTGTCGAGCTTATTGTGTCGTCGTGAGACCTCATGTAAAAAGACGGGGATATGATGCACTGTCGATCTACGATTGCGAAACTTGTCTGCTCCACTTCGATAACGACCGTCAGGTACCTCTTGTCTATTGCCTGAAGATAGTTTTTCGCACTCTGTAGCAATACCACCTGGCATAGATAGCTCCCTCTGTGTAACGTATTTTCATTTAATTGGTTGGGGGTGGCTCACACGTTTTATACACTTCTGCTCAAAAGCTAAAATTTTAACGCCTACTGTAATCGGTAAGATTGCATGGTATGCATCACATGATTGCCGGGGTTGGGATATCAGTAAGATTGTATAAGGCTTGGCTTCCGTTACTAGTAAGACTGTTTCCTTGAAGCCCTCACTACTCTGCTTCATTTACTGTTCTTGTCTCACAGACGTCTCGATCAAACAAAACCCCCCACCTAATTGAATTACATTAGGCGCCGTCTTCTCTAACATCTCTTGCCACAGATTCCATGGATCACGAAGGCCCCACCCCGAGTGATGACTTGTTATCTGCGATCACTTAGGTGCGCGAAGTCTCGTGTTCTCATTTTGATTCGTGTGCAAAGTGTGTTGGATGCGACAAACAACTTGTTGGTATCCTCGATACATCGTTTAGTCACTTCGACAGGGATTTGAATTTAGTAACTCAGAGTTATTGTCATAAGGATTTCTCATTTTTGTAACCGCAACCAACTGTAATTTTACGGTTTAATAACACGTTGCACACAGTTCAATCAGCACAGATCACCATTAACTGACCAGTTGGCCATATATCTGATTATTTTGTAAGATGCCGACGTTTTATTTTACACAGGTTGATTGAGAAAAGAGATCACTAACAGCGTTTCAACTTAGGGGTAATGACGTACCCTTGAGAAGGCTATCTCACACAGAATTTCTGGCGGACAACCACAGTTCATCTTGTGAGCAGATAAGGCGGCTGATGAGTGGTTTGTGCTATGTAAGACGCGGTCCATGACTATTATTCGCCCGCCAAAAATGCCGTTTTACTTTGACTGAGTGAGCACATCCGGCACAGCCAATATATGGACACTTTTTGGGGTTGATTAAATAAAACGGCACATCGATCAAGTATGTAAACATATCATTGACGCTCTTCGTTATTCTTCACCTGGTTCATCTTACTACCTTGAAATGACGGTCGGGTTTACATACCGCACTGATCCAGAGGCTTTAAACTCGGTCCTACCAGACACAAACATGTCATACAAGACAAAGGAGAGTAGTCAGACAAACATCTGTTACATTCACAGAGTTGTAATTCGCACTATTGACTGCGCGGGAATACTTAGGTAATGAGACAAATCTTATGGGCTAACAACAGAAACATTTTTATACCTAAGCACTGTTATCTTCTGCATTAGGTTTGGGGTGTAGAAAGGACACCGTGAAAAAAATAGTATTCCGATCGTGACCGTCGGTGCATCACCCAATATGGTCGGGAAACATTTAGCAGCATTCAAAAGTCCGATAACTTTAAATACACCTGCTGCCCGCAGATGTATCGGGAATCGTACACCAACACCTTACTCACTGCGCTCTCGAGTTAAGAAGCTCCTCGTTATCAAAAGAGCTGGACCCTTCAGTCTTTGGTTCCGGGTGGGGATCAACTGAGAAAGCCTATCTCCTAATGCCCCACAAATACCTTTGAGTCAGAGACGAAGCGTGGGACCTTTTCCACTGCGCGAACAACTGGAAGGTATCAAAATTCAGTCTTCGCAATGGTGTTAAGTTTTTTAGTCATCATGTGTTTCTCGTTTTATTCTGACCCCCAATTTTTCCTTCCCTCACTTTCAGGTGACAACGGTTTTCTGATGTTGAAACGATTGGTAAACATAGGCGATTTTAAGTTCCGAACTCTGCGAAAGGTAGAACAGTAGGCTACTCTGGCGAGTGTCTCATCAAGTCTGGAGCTTAATGTATGCTGGGTGTATGAGACGCGAATCTACGAGTTCAGCATCGTCACTTAATTGAACTCAAATATCGGTGACCGTCGATTCAACCGTCTTCCCTCAGTGTCTCTGATGACTTAGAATTTGAATCCTGTGGTGGCATGAAGTGAGCATCCAACATACTGTCGGCATTTTATTCCCATACTTCTGCTCAGGTTAGGGTTTACGGTGAACTGTCTGACAGTTTCAGCACCATGAGCGGCGTACGTCAAGGCTGTGCCCTGTCGTCATTTCGTTTAATTTTGTGATGGACGAAATAATGGAGGATTGACTCCGGCAGTCACAAGATGCCGGCATGGACCTTCTGGCTAGCGGAAGACTGATTGACCTTCATTATGCAGACTGCAAGGTGTTGCTGTTTGACAACTTTCAAGCGGCACAAGCAACGTTAAACGCAATTTTGCG
>LUCH01006946.1:0-19315 GCA_013368495.1 Paragonimus heterotremus
GGTCATCCATTGCAAAAACTTTTTAACCGAGTTGGTTCCAGCGGTGCGAAACTATACAAAAGTGAATTATACAATAGTATAAAAGTGAGTTATACAATAATACAAAAGTGGACTACAATACAACGGCGAGATAATCAATAAAAGTGTTAAGCAATAACAAAAGCGGAATGCTACAAATAAAAACCACACAATCTGGGGAGATACACTAGTGCAGTCCTAAATAAACCTAATGTGACTAAGAATGAACCTACAAAAGATAAAACAACCAAAAATCTGAAAAGGACGAGACAACCTGAACCGAATTCGAAAATCCCGCAAAAAAAGATCCATGTAATCCTATCTGATTCCAATATCAGTTTTTTGGTCAATTCGGTTAAAAAGTTGCACTTTGTATGCCTGATTTACTAATAGAGAACAATGGAACGAGAAGTAACTTTTCATGGGGTAACTCTTCCCGAGTAGTACGCAACCGCCCCCAGATTTGTGATACCTGACTTTGTATTGTGCAACCTTTGTGTTTGACATCCTCTGATGTATTATGTGAGCTTTAGTTGGTACCAGATCCCGAGTGTTGCGTTCTAGAAATTCGAATAGGAGCGGTTTGGGACGGCTCGTTTTTGTTATTTACAGTCCAACTACCGAGTCCGTGCGCTCGGCGCCATTTCGTTGGTGCGCGCAGTTCAGCGTTTCACAGAACACTTGTCTTTCCGAAGATCCCTTTTATTCAAGATCTTGTTTGGCCGGTTGGTGGGCGTCGATAATTATATCTGTCTCATTTTAGGGTGGTCTCGTAGAAACTTTGTAATTATCTAACTGCATTAATATGTATTCGTAGAGTGACGTGATGTTACGTAGATGTGCCTCGTAATGCACTATCTGTGTAAGCACCGCATCGACGGTAGTCTGGCTTAGGTGCACGCGATCATTCAGGGGTGTCCTACAATCTTTCTTCATTTGCCAGCTTGGCGTCAAACTTATTGGTTTCCGGAGTCCAAGTTCCTTAATAGTAGTTGGATTTTGTGACCCCGGAGCAGCCTCTTTGCCCTTTTGGAGTTTTGGGGAGACCAACGTGTGGTTTTTAGGGCGTGTAGTGGAATCAAGTAATGAATCGACAGCGTTACCAGACAATCTACAGTTACTGTCTACAAAAAATTCGACCACGTCACGTCCGCCATGAGCTAGAAGAACGCTTCCCTTAAATTACAAAGTGACCACGGTGAATTCAACTCCTTCAGCGTGCTCAAATCGACTTTTGCTACAGCTAACTCCCGGTAACAACAAACATGCGCAAGCAGAAACCGAGGCGCGTGAGGACGAGATGTGTATTCATGCAAACAATAGACACGTAGTTTATGGGTATAATGAACGTAACAGGTATGGAGAACAGGGTGTAACAAGACAGCAAAAAGGTAACGGACTCTACAGGCGCATCACCGTTGATGTAAGTGGCGTTGAACGCACAAGTGAACTATCCAGCGGTGTGGGGCGTACGGGCTGCTTGCATTAGGTCGTCGGAGTGCGCGCACCATTCCTCGAGTTTCGTTGTGGTTTAGTCAAGGTTTTAGCGGGCGCAGAACTACGGGGTTGGTTTTGGAAACAGTTACTGGAATTCCAGCTGTGTGAAGCACCTAGTCCTATGTTTCTGAAAGACTCAGAGACTTTATTCCTCTGGTCTTGCATTCTACACAGACCCAGCACAAGTCAGAAAGTTTTCCGTGCAGTCTATAAACTGCTCTGTGCCCATGCATGCACACGATTGATGGCCCAATCTATCGTTAAGTATCGGTCACTACTCCCTTGTCATACTGCTTGTTGTGGCAAGGATAAGAGACTGGGGACACATTACAGGCAAGATATTTCTTTGGATTAGATAACTTAATTAATGACCAGTTATTTGAAACTAACTGGCGAACAACGGTAATTCGCATTGAAGATACTCACACACTTTAATAACGAATGCGAGATAATTACAAGCAAATGATATTAAAACGAGAGAAACAACTTATCTTCCAATTTGAATCGACCATCGGTTGTCCGCTATCTATTCTCTCCAGTCTCTTCTACCTGATCAAGATTTATTTTAGTAAGTTCGTGTACAGCATTACAGACTTCAAAACTGTTCATCCATTCACTGTTCATGTTTTAGATTTCGATATCACCAAAATCTTGAGTTTTGTTTATATGGTCTACGTTGCTGCCAGTTGGAGCGGTTGCTTTGATTATCTTTCGGTTCACGTCGTCGGCCACGTTGTGGAAGTCATGGTGAGTTTCTGTGTCGTTTCGGTGGAAAACGACGGCTCTCTTCGTAGTTGTGAAGCGAATGTCATTCCTGGTGATGAGGTTGCTAACTGATGCGGTCGTTCGTGTTCTTCGTTGTTCACATATGATTCTTTGTTGTGGAACCGGGGCGTTGGCTATAGCTACATGGTCGTAGTCAGTGAACACGGTGAGTTGCACAAAGCGCAGGCGATCGCTTATATTGCTGCAGATTTAAAACGATGTATATCGACTACAACGGTCCAGTGAGTCCTTTACATCGACCAACTACTCTGTATCCAGCTACATCCAGATATAGTTGTCTTATAACGATGCTCTTTTTCAAAACCAACAAGAGCGTTTTCAATCATTTTGCATACATTCCTCATTATTAAACGGTCTCTTGAAACTGGTTTTGGAGACGATAAGCTGTAATTTATTCTAAGTCCCGATCAATACAGGTGTAATCCTACGATGCTTTGTGCAACTTACTGCGCTCACAGACTACGGCCATGTAGCGATACTGCCAACGCCTATTTGACCCGACTTTTGCGGCTAGATGGGCTGGGCCAAAACCCATCAGTTTCATCGTAACCTAAACATGTTATGTCCATCCGTCTGTTCCATTATCTGCACTTTGCGTAAAGAGAAAAAGCAGTAGGTTCCAGGAAAGGCAGTAAAAACTGTGGATACAGAAGGATGAAGATGCAAACTTTTTACCGAGGGTCTACGGTGCGTTTAGTGGGATATTACTGGACGCTTCGTGTGTGCATTCCCAGGGGGGGGGCAGGTGTAATAACGAAAAAATGCGTAGGTTTCACTCTGTCACGTTGATATCTCAGTTCGTCTTTTTCCCTACAGGTAATACGCGAGGTGTAAACTGGTTAACTGTTTCTGGTTGCTTAGTGCAGTGATTTGTTGATATCCTGCTTTCACGGTTTATCTGCTTGTTTTACTGTGCGACCTCTAATTGGAAAACGAATAAGGAGATCCTCTCGCTAGTTTTGGCATGTTTTCTACGCCATCGATCTAGATAATTTCACTATGCATCCGTCTTGTCTCCGTGTCGTCGATTAGTATGCCGTGTTAAGCGTAACATCCCTGGTCCACATTGAGTTGAAACCGTATGCGGAAAAGCTGATTTTGACTTAGGCAGCTGGCCGCAACTGCCTCATGGACACTGCGAGCGTTATTACCGTGCTCCTCATCGGTTTTTGGTATTACCGCTCTACTACCATGCGTCTTTGAAAAGCCGTAGCTTAATGATACTATAAAGAAATTGGTCCTAATCTATGACGTACTAATTACCACGCCCGAACTACGAATGGCGAAGCGTTTACATCTGCGAATGAACACTCAAGTAAGATGTCATATGATGTTTGTTGATTCCGCCGACTTCCTTCATTGGTTATCTTCACCTCAGGCAGTTCATTCAGGCAACAAACACGTTCGTGCCACTCAAGACGATACACAGTCGTGTAACCTGATATTCACCAAGAAGCTAAGCGAATTGCGTGGCCTTGGTTTACGTGACTGGTACATGCGGTTTTTGTTTCTGGTAGCTGTGTTAACCTCCTAATCAAATAATCATTTGCTACTGCGTTTCCACCGCAGGTGTGCCAAGCATGGCTTATTGAATAGCAGGTCGTTTGTGATACACGGTTTATCCTACATCCGTTTTTGTTGTCTGGGCGAATGTACTTCATGGTGCAGAATGACTATCAACCTTTGTGTTGACGTTATATAATAGTTTTTTATGGGCGTCTTTTTCTTAAAACGAATGTCTTTGTTGGAGCATATCATTGGTATTTCGGATGAAAAACAAATCCATTGTAATTCGCTCAGTACTGATATCGTAGAAGCCTAGGCTCTCAGTTTTATACATACCATGCCGGAATTATTGAGGGTGTCGTAGCGCTCACGACAGTGACAACTACCTGTCGTCATTGTAGGGTTCCCACTGTCGTAGACAGCCATTTTACAAGTATATGTTTAAGTCTTTGCGGTTGGAATTGTTTGCTTGTACCTTTACTCTCGAATTGCCTTGATTTCGCCTGTTTGCTTCGCTAAAGCCAGAGGAACTTGCACCAGTGTAACGTTCGTTCTAAAGGTAGATTATTCTGATCCTTGACAGTTCCTTTCATTTCATTGATTGAGTGATTTGAAGTCGTTGCGATCTGCATTATGTTGATTTACTCAACCTACCGGGAAACGATGGTTTTTGTGAACCCACGAATCCGCCGTAGTTTAGTTTGGTTTGTGCAACTCTGCTGTTGTAGAGATTTTAGTCCAAGTGTGCAACTACACGACCTTGGTAAAGCAACTCATGGTCACGCGTCATTATTATTTGTTGTTCTTTCAGAGCTCGTGCTTTTGCTTTTTTCTCTAATATGCACGTGTATAGAATAATATTTCACTGTTCGGTTAGTTAATGAGTGAATTGTAGCTTGTACAACACACTTTCAAGGGTTAGTCGTTTGAACTGTGACAGTTATTCTGAACCGTCATGTAGCAAAACTCGAATTATCTGATTCCATAAATTCGATTGCAGTGTCGCCAACTCTTTTCGTATACTGGTTGATATACAGGGTCAGTAGTCGATTTCCTGGCGTCCGATTAAAAGTTGTGAGCTCTGTTGGTATACTTCCTTATGATCCGTCACTTGAAACAAGCATAATGCACCCATCCACTGATGTTTATCAATCCATTTCTAACCGAATGTATGATCTTCCGTAGACACTCATGCATGCACTGTTTATTTACACAGGCTGTTGCTCGGCCCACCGTAAATGTATTCAAAGTGGATGGTGCTCCGTCCGGGATGACAGTGAAAATGCCTTCAGTGTTCACTGCACCACTACGCAATGATTTGCTGAATTTCGTTCATGACCAGATGCGGAAGAATTCTCGTCAGCCATATGCTGTGAGCTCTAAGGCTGGTCACCAAACATCCGCGGAATCTTGGGGAACAGGTAGAGCCGTTGCTCGAATTCCGCGTGTACGCGGTGGTGGGACTCATCGCTCTGGACAGGGCGCCTTCGGAAATATGTGTCGTGGTGGCCACATGTTTGCACCTACCAAAGTGTGGCGGCGATGGCATAGGCGCATCAATGTCCAACAGCGTAGGTATGCCATGTGTACCGCTATTGCTGCTACTGGTGTCCCAGCGTTAGTGATGGCTCGCGGACATCGTATTGATCGATTGCCTGAAGTACCACTTGTTATCTCTGACGAGGTGGAATCGGTGAAAAAAACGAAGGAGGCTGTTAAAGTACTAAAGGCTGTCAAGGCTTGGTCAGATATACAGAAAGTCTATAATTCGCAAAGGTTTCGAGCTGGACGAGGGAAGATGCGCAATCGACGTCGTATACAGAAGCGCGGGCCTATCGTCATCTTCCACAAGGATAACGGCATCACGCGAGCGTTTCGCAACATACCAGGTAACCGAGCTTTTGAGTTACAATATCTTCAGGTGTGACTCTCATCAATGTAAATGCTTTGAACTTGTTAAAACTGGCGCCCGGAGGACATATGGGTCGCTTAGCTATTTGGTCGGCGGGTGCATTCCGTCAACTCGATAAACTCTACGGAACCTGGAAGACAGCAAGCACTAAAAAAACAGGATTTCATCTTCCTATGTCAAAAATGACCAATTCTGATCTCGGCCGTCTGCTTCATTGTCGCGAAGTTACTTCCGTCCTCAAACCACGGCGTATGCACTGTCAACGACCTGGCCCGAAGGTGAAGAAAAATCCTCTGAAAAATATGCAAGTAAGTACATATTTTGACGATTAAGGCTGAGGATCATGAGTGAGATTTCATCGCATACATTATACCGGTTGCTTCCATAGTACTTGTTGGACCATGCGCAAGTTTAATCACCTGAAGTTACCTTAAACTAGTCAAGTGTGTTTGAGGTATGAGGCACAAGTATCACTGGTTTTACACTGAGTTTGTGATTCATGTGCACTAGTTGTCTATAGGAATATCTCTCCTTGTTTCATACATAATCTGGTGCTGCTAAACGGTCTCATGTGTAAGGTGATTAATTATTCCAGGTTCAAAATAGCCTTTAAGGATAGTAACTCCTGTTTTCTTATTTTATCGAACGCTACTTTCTGTTTGCAGGCATTGTTGAAACTAAACCCGTTCGCCATCGGGGAAAAGAATTTACGTAAAGCTCGTCAACTGACCATTCAGAAGTCGAAAGAAAAACGAAAATCCAAAAGAATGGCGGAGGAAGTAGTCGTTCCCCCTAAACCTGCTAAAATTGCAAAGAAAGAAAAACCTGTAAAAGTGTAATGTTAAATAAACCACTTGGAAAATCGGTATTTTAGAATCTTCTAATGACAGCTAACTTTTGTTTAGCCAGCGGGAATTTTATAAAACAGGTTTGATTTTATCACATAGTTTCACGCGGTGACACCTACATTGTGGATGTCGTTTTCTAGTCAGCTTCAAGAGCTTTTTTGTGTTTTGTCGCCTCATCCGAATTTGACTGCAATCTGTTTATGGTAACTTTTTTTTCCAACCCCCGCACGTTCACATTTTCTTTCTAGGTGTCACGATCAGTGACGCTTTCGGGGGGAAAATTACGTACATTGTCGGGATTTATGCGCATCCTTCTGATTTCCAACACGGTTTTAACCATTTTAGGCCTATTAACCTCGAGCTCACTTTCTGAACTATTGGCAGTTAGCCACTTTGACGATTTTCCCATATTTTACGACTAACCTTGTCCAGTGAGGGATGAGTAGTAAGTAATTAATGATCGGGTGATAATGAATCAAGGGTTGAACTCACCGCTTGTGTAATTTAGGAATGCACTTTGTCATTTCCGGTGAGGAGGCGAATTCGCGCCTCGGCCAACGTCAGCGTTTCCGCGTAGGTTTGTGTAGTCTTATTTCTACACCTACATGTTCCGTGGAAGTCTGCATCCCGCATCATTTTGGTCTAAAAGTATCCTAATCTGTAATAAGTACTGCTTCTCATTGTCTCCTGATAATCGTTTACGGTGGACTGGTCAGTCGCACTGCACTACGTCCGATCGGATGTTCTTTATCATCACAAGTCTAATGAATGTAGTTAATCCGTGGATTTTTTTTGCGTTGTGTCCTCGAGCTTCAGATGGCGAGCATTTGAAACTCAGACAATTGTCTCGTTAAATTGAACGTGGAGTATTGCTTTATTTGGTTGGTATTTCGAACGATCGATCAGATTGCATAATGTGAGGTTTCACCAAGTTTGACCATTCACATGTATAAGCTTCAAATGAAAGCAATGAACACATCCATTTTAAAATGCTATTTCACAAACTAATTTTGGTAACCACGTAACTATATTGTACCCAATCGTTGATGGAACCATTATCACAGGCAACACTACAGTTGCTCACACCGCTGCTTAACCGTTATATAACCATAGAGAGAACAACAAACCCCAGTTTGGAAACTGACGAGACGGAAAGGGATGAGACCTAATTACTGAAAGGTATCTGTCTTGACTGAAGCATTCAACATCAAGCAACATCCTGTAAACAAACACTTAAGCTGTGGGTGTAAGAGGTCATCGTTCCGGGAGATAAACCCTATCTACAGTGGCCAACCGTTTGGTGACTTACCCCTTTCATCTGCACTAGGTCCTCGTTTGTCTACCCCTCCCTTTACACCAGTAGGTTCTGATTTTGACAAAGTGCAGCGTGTTGCGGGCGTCCTTAGAATGTGACTTAGCATTCTGAGTTTGTGCATATTTAGAATTTGAGCAAAGGAACTCGTTCGGCACTGCCGATTGTACGCTTCCCAACTTCGTTTCTACCTGCTGAGTACGCGCAATCGAACGCAGGTATCGGTAGTGAACTATTTGGAGGCGGCCCAAGTCCTCTGCCCTCAGTGACCAAGTTTTGCAGCCGTAGTCATACAGCTGTCGTGGTCGTCTTTTTTTTACCTGACCCTTAAGTTCCAGAAAGAAGCCTCCGTCGCCACAGATATTCTAAATTGTTGATAGGAAGTCTATCTGGATGAGACAGGAACGGTCAAATGCGAGTGATTTTCCATCCTAAAATTAACAACCCTTGTCTGCTTATCCGTAATGCCCTAGAATATCGAATACTGCTCAAGCCTTGGAGGTGAAATCATCTGTTTCACTTCCTGTGCGTTCGCCATAGCTGATGCGACTTCCTAACTACACAAACCTATCAGCGACCTCATAACTTCCTCATGCGAACCCCACCCTACACAATCAAAGCAGCCATGCAACTGCCCTGCAGTTTGGGACTAGAACAAATCCAGAGGTATTTGATAAAGTCCCAGCTAGCATCTCACATTGTTTTTGCTGCTTGAAGGTTGCCAAACAGCACTATGTTGTCTGTGTAGCCAAGATCAGTTGGTCTCCCACGGAGGTCCACGCGTACATTTTCTCAGTGTTATGAGTAGTGGCAAAATTGAATGAAAAGATAGAGTTGGAAGTTTTGCTTTACGTCATTCGACTGGCCCATGAAGGCCTGATCAGAGGGTGTCGTGGTTCCCGCCGTCGCTCTCTACGACGGTGATGTGGAATGTCCTAGAACAGAACCTCGCTAAAAAGGTTGATAAAGAAAGTCCCAGCGGATGAACTGGAAATCGTATCAATGCAGTTACGCCATTGCCTGCAGCAGTGTCATTTGGCTTAATGTTTCTAGCCAACGGTTTGAATGACCACGAAGACATCCATCCATCGGGTTAGTGATGCTTGTCGACCTTACTCAAGTAAACAGTCATAGCCTTCACATTTCGCAACCGTATTTTGGCTTTGCCGTAACGCGGTTTTACCCAATTCTTGGCGGTCTGTGTATAACGCCGAGTGCGGTAAACGCTCCTGGCCTATTTTGCTACCTCGACTTGGTAATCAAACTAATACGCTGCATTGATCCAGAGGGGTATGGTGACTCGCATTTCGGTCTTTTCAAGTAGAACCTTGCCAGACAGACCACAAGGGAACAGTCAGACAAAAAGCAGACGCACTCATGGTTGGGTATCGTATTACTGACCGCGTATGAGCGCTTAGGTTGTGAGATACGATGATATGGGTCTGTTGCAGAATTATATATATAGTTATGACGTTGCTGTTTTCCGAATCAAGAAGGAGGTTAGAAAAGATAACCCTAAACCAAAGAGCACTCCGAACGTCCAGTGGTTGATCGCGATCGGCAGCATATCGTGCAATACACTCGAAAAACTTTCGATATCATTCGGAAGCCTGATTTAGCTTGGAATACATCCACTGCGCGCAACAATACTCAGTGTCAGACATGAATGTTGTTTACTGCACCCTCTGATTAGACATGCCCCTGATTGCCAGATGAGTCCGACTGTTAAGTCATTGGGTTCGGGTAGTGTTACCCAAGAAAACGCTGTATTATGTGTTGTGGTTCAGACTTTTGAGTCATATATTCAGGGTGGAGTCTCTCAAGTGAACCCCGTTCCGCGGTACAAACAACCGGGACGTATCAGAAGTTACCGTTCTCCCGACAGTTGCACTATTCATTCATCACGACTTTCTCCTTCTATGTTACTCCCAAAGTGTTCTACCTTCTCCTTTCCCTCGGGTTTACTAAAACCGAGACAACTTGTAAACAATGTCTGCACCCTCCGACAAGTCGGTCAGCAAGCTGCTCTGGTTAGTAATATCTCAAGTCTAGGGGTTGATGTGTGCTGCGTGTTGGAGACGTTAGTCTAGGACTCTATCATCGTTATTCAACTGGGCTCACTTCAAGACAACTTTCGACCTAAGCATTTCTCCTTCAGGATCTCTGGTGATGCCCAATTTGAATCTCGTGGTGAAGCTGGAGTGGGAATCACACTGAGTTCCACAGCGGAGCAATGTTTGCTCGACTGGATACCAATGAATAATCGCGTATGCGCTGTCAGACTCAATGCATCGATTGAAGTCTGTCAACGTAAATTTGAAAAGCGCAGTATATTCAGCATATTGACGTACGCTCCAACGGACAGCTGTACGGATGCTACCAGAGATGAGTTCTACGATGCCCTCGTTGGCCTTTAGAATCAGACAGACGTAACCATACTAGCGAGTGATTTGATTGCTCAGTTTGGTCGTCTTTCCTTAGAAGAGAGTTGGCTGGGCCGTATGTTTGGTGTCCGGGCACAGTGCACTAACAATGGCGAAAGTCTGTTGCAGCTATGTGACTCATGGTCTCCATATTTCGAGCACCGCGTTTCAGCAAAGTAGGATGCATTGTATTACACGAAGACTTCTCTGTGCTTCTCAGTCATGGACACAACTGGATCACATAGCAGTTGGTTACAGGCTGACCACTCTGTTAAAGACTGTCGTGCTTTTTGGAGCAAGCACCTTTACTGGGATCGTGTTGTTATTCGTGCCCGTTTTGTTTTACCATTTACCCAGAGGTCACACACTCGTAATTGCAAGACACCTGACTGGTATTTGAGCGAAGGGACTGTGCAGAACGCTTACGAGGAGGCATTTGTAAGCAAACTGCCCAGTTCGAGTCAGGTGAGGGGTCCAAACGAAGACTGGAACAAATCGCAGCAGCTATGAAAGCTCGCTGTGGGAAGGTATGTTCCGAATGAACTGTACAGTTGCGACAGAACTGGCATTCCGTCACATCGATAAACCTCATGACGGACGTCGTTCGATCACACTTGGTTCTGAATATGATGACAACCATCGAGAACTTAAATGCAAGCCGACTAAAAGTTTGTACGGAAATGATGGACGTCACTTGATTGAACATTCGAAAGAAATGAGACGAGCGATTTTATTTGGGAATATTATGACACTTTTTACCCTGATCTGTGATTGTACTGACCGTCGAGTTAGTGTGAGTGAGACAGTGTTTGGAATAGATGGTTCACTTATCATACGCCGATTGCACTGATTTGACAGGTGGACTGAGCATTTTGATTAGCAGTTCAGTTGGTCACAACCAGGCCAGGTGGCTGACGGGGCCCTGATGGTCATTTATTGGGTTCCAGGCCTTTAGGAACAGAAGTAGTGGCCCTGGAGCGTAACAAGGCTGCTGGTTGAGGTCTCTTCCATACTCTTTTCAGAGATGGTGTGGAGCGTTCGATATCAGAATTGAGACAACTCCTGCAGACGGTTTGGGACTCTGATGGGGTACCTCGTGAATGGTGCTTATCAGTGGTAATTCCCCTCTTCAAAATGGAGACCCGAAGTCTGTGACAACCACAGAGGCATCAGTCTAGTGTTTGTTGTATCTAGGTTTCTCACTGGCCTCATTTTACTTCGGTTCACTAAGTTCATAGAAAGTCAAATACGTGAAGAACGGTCGGGGGCACGTTGTCATATTTTCGCCTTGCGACGAATGTTGGATGGTCGACATTTATGGGTAGCTGACAGTCCTGGCTTTTCTTTTGGCTCAAGCGCTGCTTTCGATACATTTGCTTGTAACGTTCTCTGGAACTTTTTCCTTCCCTAGGGAGTACCAGGGAAATACGGAATCTGTTGAGGTCACTCCGTGTCCATTTTGGTAACAGAATTAGAGTTTATGGACAACTGTCTCGGGCGTTCATCACTTCTAGTGGTGTTCGTCAAGGGTGTCAGATTTCCCCATCCTGTCCCATTTTGCGATGGATGACATTCTGGATGGTTCGATTGAGGAATCCAGTGAACTTGGTGTTGAGCTTCTCTCTGGCGCTACATTACGAGCTTGTGGCAGTTCTGAGGTGGAAGCAAGTGGCCAGTTGAATTAACTCGAAGTGTTCTGTTCAATGGTGTAACCCTCTGGATTTATCATAAATTAATATTCCACCTGCTTCGCCTACAGTTTCCCTGGCGAAGGCACTCTTGAGCCTGTTAGTATTCTCCATCACAAAAGCGGCTCCCATTTTCTGATTAGACTCTGCAGCCGAATTTCAGTCTGCTATTGATCTTAGGGATATTCCTCCTTGGTTTGGTGTGTATATATATTATATATAACTGACCCTCTGAATTGGCAAATGTGGTACAGTGAGGAGAAAAATAGCGTTGTGTAGGGCAAAGAGGATGAAGTATACAAAGGGAGAAACAAGGCACACCGGTGGTCAGAGAGATTTGCAACATAAGCGCCGTTGTCTTTCATCCCTCGCCATATCAGACAACGTTTTCAACTAGATATGCTCATTATCCGCCGGACCCCAGTCAGGAAACCAGGCGCACCCTACAGAAATAGACCTCGATGTGAGTGGACTGCCTTAAAGAATATTCTATTTTATTGTCCTGGGGAGTTTTCTAAGGTTCGTTGGTTGTTTAAAACGCGAACCACTACACCGCATGCTCGAATTCCAGTTACCTGCATGGCTTGCCACATTCAGGTCTGACAACCACTAGCATATTCTAGGTGAGGTTGGCGAGTTTGCGTTCAGTACGTGGTTTGCCACCAGATTTCGATGATCGGCAGTTGCGCTCAGTTGGGTCGTTGTCCAGTGAGGTGAAAAACAAAGCGACAACGTTCTAATACGTGATCTGAGCCTAAGGATGCGCCTTACTAAGAATGGGTGGATCCGCCTCACCCATAATCGCTAGGTGCGATCTGTCTAACACCAGGCCTGATATGGAGAAGTGGTATGTCAAACAAACGAATAACGCTCACGGTGTTTAAGGCTAGTGGATAAAACAGCCTGCTCGGTGCACAGTTGCAGCAGCAACCCACCATTATCCGAACGATTTGATGCTAACCTGAACTTCCTATCCAAATGATATGTGACACCGCCAAGTCAGTTAATCTGGGTGTTCACATCCTCGGCTAAAATGTCTATCATAATTGTGTCGACCTAGGGTAAGCAGAACACGACTTCGATAGAGCATAAGCAAGACATAAGCAGTCAAAGTAATCCATACGCGAAATCGCGACCGTGATGTACAGACTGGCATCATCGTCGGCAATCTAGTGCATGCCTCATCCAGGGCAGACGATTTAAAAGTCACAGTTAATAATAGATCCATTCAGACAAGATTCTGGCCGTCGGGATTTTCTCGCAACTTTCATAAAAAGTTGTGTGACATTCAATTGCCGCAGATTACGCCTAGGAAATTAGAGCAGGTCCTTAGCCATAATAAGAAAATGGGCGTCGCGGCTGTAGGCATATCGATAGCACCTCATCGAAACTGACAGCGCATTAAACTGAGATACGACGTCCATACATGACACCACATTCGATGATGACAAACTATTTTGCGGGGTTGCATCAGCGGCTTACGGGAACACAACCGACCAAATTCTGAAGGTCATGTCAGCCTATATTGCTTTCAGTAATAAACCTCTATCAGCTCTTCAGAAATTTGTTTGGCTGCTTACACCCTGTCGGAATCGTGTTCTGCTTGCCCTACGTCGACACAATTCTGATAGACATTTTGGTCGAGGATGTGAACATCCAGGTTGACTGACTTGGCGGTGTCACATCGTTTGGATAGGAAGTTCAGGTTAACATCAAATCGTTCGGATAATGGTGTATTGTCATCTATGATGATAATACTGATGACTGATCGGTTGTTTGTTTGAGAAAAACGCGATCATCAAATTAGACATATCTGGTTGAAACACTGAATCAACATGCGAGTGACGTGAATCGTACGTTCGAGTGCACAGGGTACCTATCGGTATATCTACTCGTCCGCACAACGGTTTGAGCGCACAAAACGGTTTGTAACAAACGAGTACTGATGGCCGTCGACATTTAAACCGAGCCAGTGATAGCTGAATGAGGTCGCTACACGTTTGCGTAACTCAGGCGTTGGAACACTATGCAGCGATATATCGCTCAACCATCTCGTTCCAGTACATTCAGTTGGATGATTGTGCTTCAAATGACCCGCAGGTGTTCATCCGGAAGTGGTGTGAAGCAATTTCACGAGATTTAGGGTGGGATGGCTTATTATAATGCAGTCGAGTTAGTATGCAACACCTGCGCACTGTTCGCGATCTGTGTGGCAAATATACTATGTCGCACGTGGTGTTTCTAGGTTTTGTGGCCTTACTATTGAGTCGTGTCGTTCCTTTCTATTGAATCCGTGAACGACGCGAAACTGTGTTCAGGTCAGCCTGAAAGGTTTCGCTACCGGCTGCTACGACAGTTCACGGTAGTCAAGCTCATTGTTTGTCTTTAGTCCACCTAACATTGGGTGCATGTTGTGGCTTATGTTACCTCAGTGTTGCCAACCTATTAGCATGTCCTGTGGTTTCATCGTTTGTCCAGCCGTTAAGTTTAAATCTTACACAACGGGTTAGGTTCTGCACACAGTGGGACAATCACAATCTGATCCCAAAACGGCGATCCATTGCAGTTCATGCACACAGCCATTGCTGCTTGAACCAATGGTAAACCCCGAACTGGATAACCCTATTCGACAACGATCTTATCATACTTATCTGAACCTATCAGGGCATCGTGAACAGTATAGTGAGACGACCACATTGCACGGTCATTTGCATGCACATGCTTATTCGTTACAGAATCCCTCAACCCGGTCGGCAGACCGACTACGACACCTGGTACCTCTTTGTAGTTCTGCAAAGTTGTATCAGGTCACTCGTTAACGATCCTAACCGTAGTATGCAGGTCTCCTACGTTAACACAGCACATGATCGCATACATGCATTGAGATAATTGTACGTCTAACGCACACCGTAGTATACGTACAGCAACAACTGATCAACCACACCTATCCAGACTTTTGATCCGAACCGAAACAAGCCATTCCATCCAGTACTCCGTTAGAATAAATACTGAAGTTCACGAGAGTGATCGCAGCCGGCCGTTATCGTTCTTGTCCGACAGCCAAAATAACACCCGTCAAAACTGAAACATCACCGTGAATATGATCGTTTATTGGTTGGGAAGTTCGGAATTTTTATTTCGTGTTTGTTTTTACAATTTCTGGGAAAACCAGTTACAACGGAACTAAGTTCCAGCAAGCATTCAATTAATGGTTCGGATAGGACCGCTTACATCAATACCATCGGCAGGGATGTTAAATCCGCATGGTCTTCATCTTCGCCTTTATAATCATTTTCCGTCGTTCAGTGTTGTTTGATATATATGTGCAATTCCCAAAACTGGATTTTACCGATTGTACTTTATCATAGTGAAGTTGCCTCATTAGCGCTCATTATTTCGTCCAACCTTCTCTTGGAAGAACCAATCATCTGCAGAACCATGGTACAAGGAATCGTAACTTAGTTTGCTGTCTTGTTATTCGGGTACCACCGTAGTTGGCCCTGACGACGAGGTGTACTTGAAACCAGATTCTTCTAACAATAGTTGAATCGGACGTCAGGCGGCTTTGTGCTGAGGCGATGGTGAGGTTTTTTATCCATAAAAAGCCAGGATCCTGAGGTGTCATTCTCTGTTTTAATCCAACCACACGAATTTGAAATACTGATGCAGGTATTCTGCGAATGTTTGTAAGAATACGGAAACTGTTTCACTTTCATTCCTACAAAGAAGACATGTATAAACGATTAAGGGATGTTTTTTTCACCCATACTGTTGCAACACATCAGATTTTCCTTTGATCGTTTAGACCAATAGGTCGAAACGTGCTTACATCTAATGTCCTCTACGGTGGGTTACGATAATGCAAGGCAGTTTCGTCGACGTTCTAAGCAGCTTTTACTTCGTATTCAGTGATTCATACTTATAACTTTGAATAATTGCAACTAGAAAGTAGTTATGACTCCCTCTCGCCGAAAACCTACAATAATAAATCTAAAACCTGCTCACGTTGTATAAGCGTGGGCCATATCTGCCTTTCTCTTCTCAACGGAACATTCGACGCATTGGGTCCTTCAGCTCGCAATAGGCTGGCATATAACGCCTCCTACAATAGGGACTTCATGACTTTTTGCACATATGCATTAGCACTGGAATGTGGTGCCGTTGATGTCCCCAAAATTGTGACTCAGCTTAAGTTGACATCGTATTAATGCCACTCCAACGTTAATTTAGCTGCCTAACTAATCGTCCACTCATAATTGTGTTGCGGACGGTCTTGTGTGACGAACGAAACGACTCGGCTACTGAGCACCATGTGGCGCTTCGTTCCGAAAGCACCATCTGAAGGTTTACTGTGTCACCAGATGATTTTAGTTTCCTCTTGATTAAAACTGTTGATTCACACCGTCAGGTGGCTTGAATCTCTGGCTAATTTCCTAAACGGAGACAAAGAGTTAGGTACCGTGTAGTGCGCTAATGGAATAAGCAAGTGCCGTACGCACGGACGTTGGTGGAGTCCGAGTTAAATTAGACAAGTTCGCATCGGTTTGGCGGTCATAGGACGGCTACTGCTTAGGACAGTATTCACACTGTATTCAAAAAAAAGGCACAAGCATCACGATGAGCTACCTTTCAAGCTGGATGCACAAGAACGCCCAAAGTGGAATTGGTACAGACGAAACGTAATGACAGTTTGTAAGGTGTGGCGCTTGAGGATGTTAGAATTATCGATCCTCCAGCAGTCAGGCACCCGGGAACAGAATCCGGAGTCCAAACGGCTTCACAGAAATTCTCAATGGAATTCTCGCTAAAAAAAACCTACTTTAAAACAGGCCTCCTAACCGAACCAGGCTGGCGAACGGTCCCAACATACGGTTACAAACAGTAGTGCTCGCTGACACGCGGCATGTACACAGCTCAGGTCAGATCACCCGCATCCAGCGACCCAGTGTTTTAGTCACCGTGGTCCACAATCGATTGTGGCTAGATATTGGCAAACATTTCACAGCATTTGAAAGACAATTTAGGGTTGAAAACCAGCTTGCAACAATGTATGTGTGAGACGGACAAAGTAAGAATACGATATTTCTCTAACAGAGTGTCTGCTATCACGTACAGTGTTTTCACCGAACAGTGGATAACAGAAAGTTGCAGCCACGACAGAAACAGATTTACGAATTAGTGGCAGATTGTCTGAACCTAACAATTTTCGTGCAGGACCTGAGGCAGATGATGCTTTGTTTGTAGTATTACTGCACCATTTGTGGACTGTGTCGTGGTGTTATGTAGCCGTGTTACCAAAATGCAAAGCGACGTACAATATTTCTCAACTTTGCAGGTTCCCTGTCAGTTTAACTATACATTGTGCCAATTTAGGGGTAGATTACTTCATTGTGGACAACTCATTTAAAGCTTATGTTCAAATTGAGCTGTTCTGTTGTCTGCAGACTGGTTTTGCTCTAAAATATGATAGATCAGGGATAGGCGGACGTCCATCGTGAGTCGACATATCATGCACAGTTTGGTCTAGTGAATACATCAAGGTGGAACAGGATCACACTGGTGGATTGCCATTAAGGGGACAACGTGTCAGGGTCTTGAAAATTGAACAGCGTTTTGAACAGTTTTCAATTATGCGGCGATTGTGGTGGTAGTGTGGGAGAGACAACTAGTAAGTTTACTGCAAACTGCTGATGAATAAAGTGGCTAAAACAAGTGGTATTCGTGGCATGCACAAAGGTGTCTAATCGTGCATATCGGTAGTTGACTATTGCGCTAGTGATATTTTGCGAAGCATAGAAGAAAGCCTCCTCAAGAATGTTTGTCGTCTCATTCAAGAATGTAACACCTCGAAGTCCACCGTGTACAGAATAATCAGAAGATACAGGCCCGATTACACGAGTTCCGGTTTTTGGAGGCGGATAAACTTGAATCATTTTGCACGCGATATTTATCAGAAATGAATACGCACTCCACAGTATCTACTGATGAGGCGCTATTCTATTTGAATGGTGTAGTGCAAAAGCCGTATTTTGACACCAAAAACTTCATCAATTTGCTCCAATCTGATGTCGACGTATTCCGGATCTTTTGACTTGAACAAAGGTTGTTGGAGTGCGGATTATCGGGCCTTTTTCTTTGATACAAAATGTTAAAATTAACATCGAGGTTTACGTAATCATTTACAAATTAAGTCCTATCTCTAAATACTGCAGCAGAAGATAGCATTAGTGCTGAAACAACCGGGAGGGTACTACGTTTGGTTCCAGTAGAATGACGGCACAACACGGTGCGCTAGGTGTACGTGAATGTCGAGATAAAACCTCGGACGACGATGGATTGGCCGCGGTGAACTGATGGAATGGCTTCCACAGTCGCCAGGTATTACTCCACCAGATTTTTTTTCCCTTGGAGCTACATGAAACAGAACGAACGTCCACAAACCCAAAGGGACTCGAAAGAGCCACGATTTTGGAGTGTATCTCAACTTCTAAGAATATTCTACAACGTGTGCAATCGTGAGTGATGAGAGTAATTTTGTGTAAGCACAACCACTGACTGCATTTATAGCATCTTCTTTGAGTATGTAATTCATATACTAACGCGTTCGACTCTTTTTTCCATAGCTTGACAGTAGAGCAGCATATCGTTTTTCGGTAACTGCCAGATTGGTATACTTAAAATGAATCTTCTCTGATTGAAGTACGGAATCTGAGCAACTGTACTATCGAGTATTGTCTCACTAAGATAACGATTTTGTCTGTGTATGTTATTATTATACTGTAAAGCAGATACCATACTGTTTTGTTTCTTAGCCTGAATCACTCTGGACGAAAACGGTTTTGACATTGGAATTAATTGAACATCACCAAGTTGTAGTCATTTCTAGCTGACCGAATCTAGTATCATCCACATACTAAGCACGGTTCATTAGTTAATCTCCACCAAAAGGAATCAAATATGATGATTCTTGTCGCACGCTTTTGAAAGATCCTCCAGCGTTTCTTATTAATCAAATGACAACAGAATGTATCGATATGAGGTAGACGCGCCTCAATAGGGGAGCCTGCAAAGTTGAGAAATATTGTACATCGCTTTGCATTTTGGTAACACGGTTACATAACGCCACGACACAGTCCACAAATGGTGCAGTAATACTACAAACAAAGCATCATCTGCCTCAGGTTCTGCACGAAAATTGTTAGGTTCAGACAATCTTCCACTAATTCGTAAATCGCCACTGCCGGAACTTGAACGACGGACATGCTGTTTAACTTGAAATAAACCAAATCCCCTACCACTCACCAGTAATCAAATATCGCTCAACA
>LUCH01006947.1:0-22010 GCA_013368495.1 Paragonimus heterotremus
TTGTGTTAGGAATCAGAATATAAATAAAATTTAGATACAGTTAAATTGTTTATGACCGATGAAGAGTGTATGGGAAAGAAATAAATGTTGACATCAAACGGTTGGGAGTAAGCACAAGCGTTGCGAGCAGACTAGTAACGTTAAATCAAAAATTAAAGGCAAACTGCTGCAAACATGTGAGCAGAGTGACGTGAAATGTGAAATTGGGTTTCACACCCACATTGAACGTTTCAAATGATGGGGGATAATCTCATGTTAGTTTTTCCCAAATTCTGTAAAATATTATTGTTTCCACGTTGTAAGACAGTGTAGTAAGTAGCAAGATAAACTGGAGTAGCTGATGGTCACTGAAGATGAAATAGATGTTTGCAGCTTCGAAGTAAATAGAACAACATGGTTTAATCCTGACAACTACATAGAGGACTCCAAGTAGAACAATAATTATGTTGTACCCACCATAGGTCAATTAGTTAGTGGACAACCATCAATCGCTTTTTAACAGAAGCTACCCAAATGAATTCGTTAGCTGTCAATAGATGTACCAATTTGCCCATAATGGCTAACTCCTGCGTATATACAGTAAGTTGTGAAGTTGCCTACTAAACCTAGGGTACCACAAAATAGGTAGGATAATCACGCTCGGATTATCTCCTATGTTTTGATTCTGGCAACTACACAGGGGACTCCAAGTACAACAATAATGTTATTGTATCAACAATAGGACAGTTAGATAGTGGACAACTATCAGACGCTTTTGACTAGAAGCTACACGGTTGCATTCGTTAGCTCTCACTAGATGTACCCTTTTGCTCAAAATGGTTAACACTTGCGTATGTGTGGTAAATTGAGAAGTTGTGCATTAAACCTAGGGTACCACAAAGTAGGTAGGATAATCACGTCCTGATTATCTCCTATTCCTAAAGTAGACTTGAATTACATTGGAAAGTTTTCAAAGTAAATCTCACAGATGGGATAGACTTGTCAGTACAGAAACAATAAATCGTTTGTTGGATACCCAAACAAATCAAAGTAGGTTATTCGAGTAAGCCGCTATCTTAACCGACTAGTCAATCAATCTCGCATTCAGACAGCATGGGAATGAGTAAAATGAATACTTGTGCAAGACAACTGGTTAAATGCGAGATTCGTTGGAACAAACAAGTACACGATGCAGCCAACAAAAAAATTCAAAGCCATGAAACCGATTATTGCACCATCTTTCTAATACTTCTTGTTCACTAAATAAACTCCGAATTGTTATGTGTCACCCGGAACGGTTGTTCAAATTTCACTGGGAAGAGGAGTAACATTTCGAAATTCGCCTCAAAAAGTGGTGTTTTCTCTGAAGATAAAGAAACATATGTAGGAAGCACAAACAACGTTAACAAACTAAATTCTATTTTAATGCTAATGTAAATGAAAAGCCGATCGGAAAGAATATTCGAGGATCCTCAACCGAAATACAAATCTGAATTACCAAACATTGCATGCTCCAAAGTTTGCTTTCGACGATTCAGTAGGAATCAGCGCGTGAATAATCGAAAAACAGCTAGTACACTGGCCACATAAACGAAAGGGTTAGTGCAAGAGGTGAACTCTGGTAGAACAAATGCGATAGCGACAAGCAGCAGGACTTTCAAAACGGAACCAAGCAGATCGCAAATATTTCGCTAAACTCATAATAACGTAAACAAGGGTTAAATGACAATATTGGTTGAAGACATCAAGAAACGTTCTACCCAAACGTTGTCCGTAGGCCATTGAAGCATATGCACCTAGTGGAAGGCTGACTGATCTTGATTATGCTGACGACAATGTGTTGCAATCTGACAATCTTCAAGCAGCACAAACAATGTTGGTGCTATTTCTTGTTCTACTAAATAGTTCGGAGTGCGCTTTGCAGCCTCAAAGTGCCATGCACTTCTGCAAGATTGTTGTGGTTACGTAGATCTACTGTTAGATAATGATGTCATGGAGTTTGTTGACCAATTTGTATATTCGAGAAGCTGCATCGGGTGCGGCGGAGGCGTCAGATATAAGGGGATTGAAGTGGAAGCACGTGTCTCTAAGGCTAAGGCGGTATTACCCAATCTGGGACAATTGTGATGACAGAGAGGTATCCCTCTGAGGCTTAAGGGTCGCTTATATGATACGACAATGAGGGCTGTATTAGTTTACGGCAGTGAAACATGGCAGCTCAAAGTAGATGTGAACCGTCTTCAAGTATTTGATCACTGATGTCTGCTTTCAATCGCTCGTATCATGTGGCACCAACGAGTAAGAAGCGAGGAGATTAGGAGGCGGGTATTTGGTAGTGATCGTCAAATGCGTTCTCTTGTTCAGTCTTTACGTTTGCACAGATTTAGATGGTAAGGCCATGTACTAAGGATGCCAGCTAGTCGTCTGCCACCTCAAACACTCTTTGTCGACGTTGCGGCCCACTGGCTTTAGGTGCAAGGTGGACAGATTGTGACTTGGCGTAGAGAAATGAAGCCATCCACCAGATGATTAGCCATTGTAGGTCTGATTTTCTTTCCATGCTGAGGACTTCATGACTCACAGTATAGATGGCTTGAGACGTTAAGTGAGTTGGCGGCTGATCGAACCCAGTGGCGTGAATGTTGTCGTCGTTTAGCCAAGGTGCTTGTGAAGTGAGTACACTTAATGACGGTGCGCAGCGAATGCCGTAAAGAAACTGTCTTGCTGATGACACCTTCCTTTCACTTACAGCTCGGTTGTTCGTTTTCAGTGAGTAAACGCGTTGATGTTGTATGTCTGAATATAGACGTAGCTACTGTTAGTGACTAAGTACCATCCCCTCTCCCTTTTTTCTTCTCTCCTCCGAAACAGGTTCAGAGTCTTTTTCTTCATGGTTGTGTGGCAGTTAAGCATCAGTGTAAACCACTGATGTATTGTTGTCTATGATGATGATGTTGATGATAATGATAATGATAATTATGATGAGACATGTAGGAATGCGAATTGGATACTGCGGTTAATTACTAAGCAGTTTTATGTTTCACCCAAAACGTCGACTGGACCACTAACAACGCTGCATCACGGACCGGCTAACAAGACTTGACACTGCATATTTATCAAATATATTGTATTTATTAAAGAAATACAAAGCCTGTTGACCAGGCAGTTTACAACATATCATTCCAAAAAAATACTTAGGAGTGAATAACTGTCGGTGCAATGACAACCTGGTCGGGGTAGCACAAGTTCATTATTACAAACGATTACGCTATCAAGTTTCCTGTATCAAAAATCACAGCTGCATAGTTAGCCTGCGTCAAACGCGAAAGTCGGTTACCCAGGGAAATTTGTTCGGCGTTCCCAAATTTCAAGTGCGAAACATCCCAAAACAATGGGTTATAACAGCGACAGCAAATCACGATAGGACGCGTAAGGTGGGTGTACCATGAAACCATATTTAAAAATTGAGATTCCATGCCATTAAAAACAGAATGAAATCCCGCCCGTCCTCTCAAAATCGCCTCAACTCATATGTTGTCTATTCGTCTTATATTTGATA
This sequence comes from Paragonimus heterotremus, assembly GCA_013368495.1. Taxonomy (NCBI): domain Eukaryota; kingdom Metazoa; phylum Platyhelminthes; class Trematoda; order Plagiorchiida; family Troglotrematidae; genus Paragonimus; species Paragonimus heterotremus. The sequence goes on from LUCH01006947.1 coordinate 3,539, forward strand.
GGGCGTAGTTGATGTCATTTTCTGCTGATCTGTTATGTCCACCTAGTCCACTAACATTGTCTGAATTTAGCATGTTTCCAATTCAGTCCATTTTACGAACGTCGTGACACTTTCCGTTTAAATTTCTTCGGAACTATGTAATGCATGAGCAGATTCCTGCAGGCAATTTAACATTTACGAACTCAACAAAGTTATCACGAATGTCATCAACTGTGACAAAACGTGCACCAGACGAATTAACTCACATGGGACAGCAAGATATAGTCGATCCACTTGAAGTCACAATATGACAAACAAATCAATTTTAACCACCAGTTATCAGATGGACGAGATATTGAACAGTTTATCATGATAACCAAGAGTAAACGATGAAACAAACAAGAATGCAAATAAATTGTATGCACCAGATCATCACCTCAAACGCAAAACTAAAAAGCGCCGTAGAAGAAAATCAACCTGAAACTTAATGCGGCCGTATTCCTTGCAAGAACTCCACACATAACCGAAAATAGTTTTTAAAAAATAACACGTTGTATGAATATAGTCCACAATGAATATCTGACGTTTTTTGTTTGACCAAACATCCTCACGTTTGTAGAGTGAACCGCCTGCCAACTACGTCAGAAGTGAGGGGAACATTCAACGTCACCGCTGAATCGATGACGTATTCCTACGTTTGCATTCTTGTGGTGAGACCCCGACCCAACAAACCACCTTCTACATTCCATTTGATAGTAAAACGTCTGTCTCTCAGTGTCACCACTGTGGAATTGTTGGAAGTGAATTGATTTTAGTGAAATGACGACTAGCGGATTGAGTGGTCTTCAACAAAGTTCCACGTGGTGGACGCCAAACCAAAGATTAAACTGCCTCCTTCTGTCCGGCTGAGTGAATATCAAGTTACTACGCTTGTAATGGTTTTGCAGGCTGCGTGCTTCGCCAGTCGTTCATGCATGATTATGTTATGCATTGATTATGTTGACATCATGACTCAGAGGGCATCACAGGCGTTTGCTTTGTAGTTTGTCGCCACCCTAGTTTACATACCCTCTTAATTTCTGGATTTTAACTAGAACAGGACGTAATACTGAAAGTGAGGACTTCTCTAACTCAGCATGCATTGCTGGCGGGATCAAAGTTTCCACTATGTGCTTCTACTCACACTGTCCAGCTCTACAGCAGCTACAAAATTTACCTTCAATGTGACACCGTCAGCACAAGCTGTATTTTAACATTGGGTTTCATTCGTGAGGCATTCAACCGGTTTGTCTGGTGAAGGTTACTTCATGGATTGACTTGGAGCTGGACGAATTTAGAGGTGCATTGTGTACATCTGTTACTTCTGAACTACTGCATGCGACAGATTGGCAGGCGCCTCAGAAAGCGTTCGATCATGTGGAGTAGATGCCATGCCACAGACCGGACATATCATTATAACAGGTTCGATGGTGTTTTGACATACAAACAAGCTTTGTTGATCAGATACCTGAATGAAGTGTATTATCATCAGTGTGCGGTTGTGATTTCCAAGGAAACGAAATCCACGTGCATTTTATCCACATGCTTACCGTCGTCTGTTCCTAACGCACGTCAGTTACCCCCATATATATCCTGCAGGACACATAATAAATCAAATATACCTCAAGTATATCTCGAATGTGAACTATATGCAAAACAGTACTCACCCGTTTCTCTAGAAAGAAGAGCCGTCTCCCCGCCTTGTCCAAATATCGAATGTTCAATGAAATAAATCAGAATTTGAAACGATGGGTATTAGTACAGGTCAATCGTATGTTAAATTTGTTAGGCAAATGTTGTCATAATGATTCCAACATGACAGAATTGGTTGGGAACGAACGTGATTGATATTATGTTCCGAGGGTATGTCAGTACCTTTGTTTTTTCCACACTGCTCTGGTGCGTCATGTTTCACTCGTTTACGCTAATTGTTTTTATGCACTTTTCGAATTTTTCTGCTCATTTTGCATCGTAATGTCCTACAGTTTCCCTGATGTTTATTATTTTTCGGTTCTGTTTTTCGCTATATTTTGACACAGGTTTCTCCATAGATTCCCATTTTCTGTATTTTGTCAACATGTCTATCATTAAGTGTCGATGCCAATCTCTTCATTAATTTAACATTCTCTAGCTTAATATAAAAATCTGGATTTTATTCTACACGGTGTGTCGAACAGCTATTCTGATAACTGATTGCATGTCGTCTTTTAATATTCAGTGTTTCCTTCCGATCTGCTCGCTATATGCGACATTATCGAACGCATACATAATTTTCGTTCGTGTGAATTCCTTTCTGTGTCCAAGATCATCTGTTCTGCACAGATGACATAATGCCCGTTTCCGTTTCTCCTTGTTGGGTAATACCGGCTATTTAGATAAGCATATTCTTCCGTCAATACCCAACAAAATTTTCCGATCAACCCTCTGGTCACAAGCATCGTACAAACTGAAATATATGGTCTTACAGACTCGATGAATCAAACCAGTTGGTTGGACCGAGTTACGGTTTGGAGAAAACAGGCCTGTTTTGATTTTCGATTTTCTTTTACTAATTCCGCCCCTTCAAGACTGTTGACTTCATGTTGTCCGATCGTTAATACCCCCCTAAAACTGTTGAGTGGATAAAAAAGATCTTACTCCTACTAAATCAAAATACTGCTCTGTTCAGCTTCCCAAACCCACAAATGAGATAACTGTGTACTAGTAGTCTGTCCATTAGACTCACTTGTTATAGAAAACTACCAGCTGACGCCATCCAACAACCATTCTGCAACAGTCGTTTGGCAGACAATGTTTTTTTAAAGACCAGGAGCTCAATGACTAGTAATACCTACTTATTGTCACAGTATCAGATGGGGTTGAAGCTGATGGGAGTCTACTGCGTCCGGATAGGCTTGTCGCGCAAATGACGGAAAGCCAGCTTGACCTGGTTAGGAATTTCTTTGTGTCATGAAACGTAAGTATGGTGTACTCCCAACACTGTCCGTCAGTGGGTGCTAAATTCACACAGTTAACTTGGTTGAGCAAGAATTAGAAATTTTCAGCACTGAACAGGAAAAGAACGGATATTTTGAGAATTCCACTGAGCAATACAGCGAACTGAGACCCGAAAGTGACACGAATGGTTGAGTGGCTAATTTAATGTACACTAAACTACGTACAATCATTCGATCAACTAAACGGACCGTTCATCCATGAAAGCAGAGTTGAAACATTGCTGACACCAAAATTATATACCAGCTTTTAAACAACGACGGAAAGTTTCACTATGAATGGACAGACAGTTCTTTGACTGAGCATGAAAAGAAACGCAGCTTCTGAAATTGACCAAACAGCCTAGCAGATTTGATGAAAAATCATGCTAGCAGGCCAAAATGTGAACTTGATCACATTTCCTGGATGTTTCTAAAGCTATCGCAACAAACCAGACTGTTTCATGTTTTCAATTGTGAGTATAAAATTAAGCGAAGACAGTCAGGAACGTAATTTGACTAACGGTATTTGAAGTTTGGTTAGTTACACAAACTTGACATCAACCACTGTTGATCGTAGTTATCGCATTCTCATGAATATTTCAGTAAACCGTGTCGAGGAGAACCACTATACCCGAGTTTAATTCTTATGAGACCACAGCAACAGCTTTGTGAGGAATAAGAATAGCACTCCGGTCATGTTTTCATGAAGCAACCGTGCTGACTACTACGCTGTTGGCTGCACTTCAGACACGACTAAATTATCACATTACTCAGCTTGTTTGTCCCTGATCAGTTAGTTTAACATTGTCAACATAATTGGCTGTTTGATACTGATGATGGCAATATCAAGTTCAAGAATTTAACCATCTTGTCGACCAACTGTTTTTAAGACTATAAATCAAGTTCGTCCCAATCTCTCGAAATAACATTTTGACCGATTTATATCTGCCCGATAAAAATACTAATGAGTGGACAATACATTTCAGTGAAAAACATTACACTCACCTCTTCTCTCAGAAGTAGATGCACCCACTTGAACTTTATAAAAGTATGTAAAAGCAAGCAGCTCAACAACATTAACCAACCTAGAAGATTGGAATCGAAAGTGGATCACATTTGCTCTGATTCTGATAAGAAAAGATTGTTAAGCTGAATCAAGTACGAAATACGTTTGTAAAACGGAACTCCAATAACATTTCTCTATTGGTGGTTTTATTTTCAACGCTCTTATTACAGTCACGTGAATGAATTCAACATTGCCACTGATTACAAAACAAATAACGCTTGCATTGACTGAAATTATTCCATCATGAACCTTGTTGGAGCCGTCTTCGAATAGGTTATTTTTGGCAGATTGTAGTTACACATCACAACCGTATACGCTCAGTCACAGTGAATTTTCGGTACTGAACATCTGATCACAGACAGGCGGTACACCTCAAAGCGAATAGGTTCACTGATGACGGTCTGCCAGAATCCGTAAACACTGTTAAGGTTTACTTCCCTCTGATCCTATACAAACAACGGGGCAATTTATGTGGTGGGTATTGACAAGAATTGAATTGTGGTATCAGATTCGTAGGTAAAATTTTCTCGAAGAGCAACTACCGCGATCGAGAATTGGTTAATCCGGTGATATTGTCTTAAATAATGCAAAGAGTTTCAGTTAGTGCTCTCCGTTGTGATGTCCTGTATTCTTCTTTCTAGCAGTTATTGATCCTGCGAGATAGCAGACTACTTGAAAAATGTAATTTGAACATCCGGTACATCATACAGTGCGATATGTAGAATATGACCATCATTCGGCTAATATACTGACTGTGATAATATAGTAACATTGTTGAAATTGCCGGGCCCATATTGGTCAGTTTTCATCAATTGATCGAGGCTCGGTTGTAAAGATCTTCAAAATGCCTAACCACCGTCAGGCAATGTTTTGGGATAGTCGCAATTCTGTGACAGACTTAAAATGTTAGAATGTCGCATTGAAGTATCGTAACTTTTGATAGAATGTTTCGTTGTTTTGGATCTCCACTCTCTCAATGGCGATTCAGTGTTTCATATAGATTGAACACCAGCCAAAATAGATCGCAGTTGCCGCATCCTCGTAAACTTTCCAGTAGGTCCCTTTCGAACACCAGAAGCACTAGACTCGAGTTTCGCTCTCATTAGAGCTCGCCAGTAGTACATCTCTTTGCCACGGGAACAGGGAATAGAACTCCGACCACGCTGTTCACAAGGTAACCGTGTTTACCACCGCGCCATTGACCTTACGGTACTTACGACCGAATTATCATATGTGATCCCTAAACCACATTCGCTTGTGAGTAATAATCAAATTACCCAGTCGTCTCTAGAGGAGAAACAGTTACTGTCTGTTAACCCCAATCGATGGCCCCTCGTCTAGGCCTTCTCTCCAAGTTGAAATCACAGAAATCACTGACTTGCCTAGCAGTGTTTTATTACTAATGTGCAGTAGTAACTGAGTAGTAGTAACCATGTCTGTTCTCGAGGCGATCGGGCAAACTGATCACTACTCACAAGCGAAAGTGGTTAAGTGTTCACATATGACAATTCGGTCATGCCTAACGTGAGGTCAAGGGCGCAGTGGTAAACATGGTTGCCTCATGAAAGTGTAACCGGAGTTCTAGTCCCTGCCGCCGTGGCAAAGATATGCACTACTGACGAGCTCTAATGAGCGTGAAACTCGAGTCTAGTGCTTCTTTTCGAGAGGGGCCAACTGTAAAGTTTATGGGGATGCGACAGCTACGATCTACAGTAGGTGATCTCCAATCTGTATGAAAATCAAAATCCCCAACTCCTCATTAGATTTAAAGTTTTGTCTTTTCATCAATTGCATATTTGGCTAAACAGATCGAAACTCCTGCTTACACACTGCCCGTTTTACAAGTCACTTCATCATTTCACACCACTGGATGCTTGTGGTGTTGCTATCCTCTTAACCTAGGAAGTCTTGGTTCATATACAACGCTGGTGTCACAATGACTACCCTAAGGTTTCAGGTCTTTTTACATCGTTCAGTGAACTTCGCTTGATTTTGTTTGCACTAATACACAAGAAAGATTAAAGTGGATCAAGCTACCGATTTGTTTAAGTTGTTTGGAGCCATGACTAATAAAACCCACGTAATGCCTTCCCTGAAATAGTTCGATACGCATGACTGTTGAGAAAATTACACATAAACGATGAAAATTTAGAATGTTCATTTTACACGTGATAACTCACTTGCTCTTCGGTTTCTTTCACGCCGATCTTAAAACGCCAATGTACACTGATTAGTATTCACGAACAATCTCAAGTATTGATTTAAAAACAGTATGATGTCAATTGCTCAACCGGTGCATCTAAATTTCAAACAGAGCCCACGTATTCCCGCAATTTTTGGGTAACATTTAGCTGCAAATTACATAATCTACAGCGTGAGTTTTAACATCATCGAAAATTGAAATTGCAGGTGTACCACGGTAATCTCACGGAAACAGCTCGGCTCTACTGCCAGCACAGGATCGCATTCCCTGAACTGCTGCTCACCAAGGAAACAGCTTTTAAGAGGCCTGCATACTATCACGGCTCCACATGAAAACTTACAAATGGACTCATACTACTTTTGAAGATTGAAGAAAGTGTAACCAAAGTTTTCGAATCCGCGCCCATATTGTCCTATGTCAATGTCGCCTCCCTTGATGTTGCCAAGTATTCGAGGGATCGAACAGTGTCCTGTACCATAATACCGCTTTCCGCTATACCCATTGTGCTCATGTGTTCAGAGTCAACTGCTGATGGGCCTCGTTGACAGGTTAATGGAGACATTCATATGTCGATATTTGTTGTGTTTTTTGTCAAGCTAGTGATATTTAATATCCAATATTCTCGCCGCCACACCATACACATTTTGAAATTATATGCGATTCAATCTGAAAAACCACTCCCATGAAGAAAAACTGCTACGCACTCGCGTTCAAATGCATAATATTTTAACATTTCTTACCAGCATCCATCATTGTTGCTGACAGAATGGATTAGTAGAAACCTGAATCGTTTTGTAATCGACTATCCTAAGCAGTTCTGTCGTTGTTCCGGCTGTGTTCATAAATGTGGCGCAATGATCATGACACAGTTGCGATCACTGTAGTTGAGTATAGCCTATAAGCCTTATTACACAAAACCATCTATTTCACTGTTGGATTTAACAATTGTATGCAGTGCTGAGGATTTCGAGAAAAGCATGAAGCAAACTTCAAATTGAACTGAAATATGTCAAATGTTTCATTGAATGCGAAAACTGTGACGTGATCTAGTAGATGTTTCGCATCTGGTGAAAAGTGCTGACCACTAGTATGTACTTGTTAATTTGTTATACTCACCAAGTGCACGCACGTCGTCTTTAACTAAATGGAGGTTACACATAAGTTGGTAATTACGCTTCGGTTTTGATAAAAATCGTTCTAACAAATGATGCATAACTGGGGGAGTGGTACAAGGAACCGCTTATATGTTTTTAATCTTCATTCTGATTCTCACCCATCTGTTTGTTGTTTAGTTCGAATGATTTTACTTTCTGCCTCACAGTTATTTGTCAAAATGGAAAATGTGTAGACTTCCACACTCTCGGTTGTTCTCAACTGGTTGCTGGATGTGACTATCAGTGCTGACGCATATTGCCAGTAATAAAATGACTTCATGTCGTCAGTCATAGTCATAATGTACTTGACTGCCATGAGGAATATTTTGTCACTGGTATCACAGACAAAACAATCCCCGCAAGCTGTGTAGTTTCCAGTTGCTTCCCGAACGGTTACTTCATACCTTGACAGACTAGAATACTTTTTCACAAATGCATGGCATAACAGTTGCCAAGTCTGTCAGTAGAGTATTTTGCCTACAAAATACTTCACGGCTCAGTTGTCATGTGTTAGTTTTTCAAAATGAAAGTCCAGTTCGTGTGAACGTTGTGATTACTATTTGCTGTCAATAAGCATGTAGGATTTTCATCAACGTTCAGCTGATGACTTGAAAGACACTGCTGTGTCTGTATTCTTTATTGATTAACTGCAAGCGACCGCCGTATTCATAAGATGTGTTTGTTGAATCCATGATACAGGCTGTACACAGAAAAAGACAATGTGGTTATGTAAACGGCCTGATTATTTGTGTGTCTTAAGAGCGATTCGCACGAGGATTCAGTTGCGACGCACTGCTGTTGCAGTCTCAAATCTCCAGTTTCTGATAAATAACCACTTAACATTTTAATACATCAGTTGGCACTACTTTTCTAGTCCTGTATTCACAAACATCCCTGTAGATATAAACGGTTAACTTTGACTATCATACTGAATGATGCAAAGTCTGCATTCAAGCAAGAATTTTAATCTAACTTGTCTCATCTATTTTACTTCTCTCTTAAGCTGGATATGGTGAGTGGATGCAACTTGGGGAGATTCGAGTTTCACTCTCGTTAGGGTTCGTCGGTAGTGTACAAATTGCCGTGGTCGATACAACAATTCCGACCACGCTTTCACCAGCCAACAATGACACTCACTTCGCTGTCGTCTGCACAGTAAGTAAAACTGACTTATCATGTGCAAACGCTTGGTCTTATCCCCTCGTAAGCAGTACCCAAGAATAGCGTTTGGCCTCCCTACATGAAACTTTGCTGATGCAATATAAATGAACATCGATTTGCTTCTGACACACTACCAAACTTCATGTCTACATTTATTATCTGAGAAGAATGAATAACAACAGTAAAACCTTACTTGCAAACATTTCACCTTTCACTAAAAGGATTACATGAGTGGGAATACATATTACAAACTCGTTGCTGGCATGCTCGTATTAACAGTGGAACATGGACAGAAGGTTCGCCCATACAACAACACAGTCATCAGTGTGATGAATTCCCATTTGCATCACAAGGTTTTGCCGCTTGTACGATGAGATATTTTATAATGAAAAATATTGCGAAACGTATTTGTGACCAATGAAAACAGTAGTTATGCAGCGAATAATCCATAGTCTGTCAGTAATCACACCAACTATTATAGCGGCAGTAACCACGGCGGTAAAATTCGGAACATTTTAGAATCAACGATTGTTTCACGTTAGCCATAAGTACTGAAAATGTAGGTCTCACCATAAATTAATAAATTAGTGATATGTAAGTGTCAAACCCATGTACATCTGGAAGAAATAACGTATGAACCCTAAGATTAGTGAGCCACACGCTTGTCTTCGCATTACACCATACAATTGGTGAATCAAGAGATTCGTGTATTGGCATTCCAGCAAGCCTCCTTCGAGAAGAACCACTACACTCGAGTTGTGCTCTTGTTTGAGATCGTCATTAGTGCATATCCTTGCCAAGGCCGGGATTAGCACTATGGCCGCGCCTGCATGAGGCTACAATTTTGACCACTGCACCATTGACTTTACATTAGGCACGATCGAATTATCATATGTGAACACTCAATCACTTTCGCTTGTGAGTAATGATCAGGTTGCCATGTCGTCTCGAGAGGAGACACAGTTACTCTCTGTTAACTCCAATCGATAAACCTGCGATTAGGACTTCCGAGTCAGGTCAAAATCTCCAATAGACACTTATAAGAAAGTAAACATGGATTAAGGCTAATTTGGATGGGAGACCTAACAAACGAGCACTCGATTTTTGTGTAGCCTATGGAAACAGTGCCAACATATTTACCGTTCTTACGTCAGTGACGCGCTAGGCTGAGTGAAAAATCGCAAACAAAAGCACATTGACAACGCATTCAGCTTATGTGCGACCTTTTGGAATGCTGGCTGAAAACAACAGACATGCAGTTCCTGTTTCATTGGCCAGCAAAACGCATTTATAAGTTAAACCATGATCACCCTTCGACAATATGTTGACCTCGTCTCTTCAAACTAACCGACGGTAGCGTTCAAGTTCGTACTACGAAGCAAGTTTCCAGTACATTATCTGAAGTTCTGTCACACAACACCATATCATTTTCGGCAAGCTGTCTGCACGATTACACCAAATTTGTGCTTATTGCAGGAACGGACTAACATCGAACACGTCTGTTTAATCTGGTGCTTGACGCGCTATCAAGGCCTAGTTTGATGTGATCTTTCTTCATTCAATTTGGATTCATTGATATTTTCCTATCTTACTAAGAACAATAAACCCCCAATAAGCATCATGTGTGGCTTCAGATGTAGTGATATGCGTAGTGCCAAAGTTAATCCAGATTGTTAACGTGAAGGCGAATCCAGAAACCGACTGAAAGGAATGCTTCCCGAATAACTTCCGATCCTGATTTACTGACCTCTACAGAAGTTAGACTACAAGTTCTTCATGTATACAATGTGTCGCCTGCAAGTTTCCCCTCCGACAACATCAAAATACGACACGTTATACACATAAGACCAGGAGAATGTACGATAAGGAGAGAAAATCGGGGATGGAATTTAAAAAAATATTCAGAGCATGGTCTGAGAAAATACAATTTCGGATGGTTTGTATACATAAACAAACAACCAACATTTACTGACCACTCAACCGTCTCACGATCATAGGTGTCGTAAAGCACCTGTACAAGTGGTTCTTTTCATGCGAATTCCTGTCGAGCACGTTCTCGTGTAAAACACCACCAGAGTCTGTCTTGTTTGGTGGTTCTTAAACTGCAAAATAACTAACGCTGTTGTGAACAGTGTTTCAAGATCAAAACGGAACACAAGTGATAGTAAGGGGAAACAAACATTTTTAATTATGTTATCTGAAGTGTCACTGTGGCAAGCTCAAACGTTGTCATATCAATATCCATTTGGATAGTTTCTCATTGTTAAGATAACAAACGTGCTCCTGTGAGGATGGCTGGTCAGTTATTCTAGTTACGCGGAGTACGCAGGTCATCTTTGTTAAACAAACTTAAGACTTGGAACCAGTCTGAATAAGAATAACGCAGCAACTCACGTGTGTATAGCTGTTCTAAATTAGATGAGTGTACAAAGACTGAAGCCGTGAGTTCGTCATAAAATTGGACACTGTAATGAAGATTGCGATACTCAGACCTGGAGTATCAACACATGTGAGATTGTTTGACTGTTCGCCCCGTACTTAATGAGATATCAGTTTTCAACGAAGACGAGCAAAAGGAGGTTTGGTGGTACAATGCAAAATCATCTCGTAGCTAAATGAGTTATCTGGACTTCACGACTTTCATGGAACTCTAATGAAGTATGCGTCGTTAGCAGCTTGAATTGGAGAGTGGTGGTTTAGGCATGTTTTGTAACTATCCACTAGAATACCATCATGTTAAACGATACCCTAAAACCAGCTACATTCCGGTTCAGATTCCTCTGTTAGAATTCACTATGAAACAAAACCAGGCAACTATACTGCACTTATCATCAAGACCAACTGAGTAGTTGAACATCACTGTAATTGTTATAAGTAATGGAAATTAGTGAACAGGCTGAAAATAAAATAATGAGCCTACGCGAAGATTTCCACCAACTTTTTCTGATTGTCAACTGGAAGGTTTACTTTACAGATACAATCAAAGTAACGGGGTAAACTGTTTATTTTTGAGTGTTCCCAACATCAGCTCCAAATATTCCTGAACTGAACAATATCCAAGTCACTCCGGACCAGAACAATGTGACTACTGATTCATTTATTGTGAATCTAGATTACCGTCCAGTAATATGATGTATTCAACGCGTTCTTCTTAAGAAATGATATCTTTAGTACTCGCGTGTCATTTAAAGATTCACGTGTCTTCAGTATCCATATTCCATCACTTATGCCAGTGACCAATTCTCAAGTTTTCCGTAGTTTAATGTCTTCATCCGTCGGCGTAAAACTTCACCGCAATCGTGCTCAATTGATTCCGTGTGATGATTATGAAAAAGCTGAATGTGCACTAACTAAGACAGTTGTAAGTGGAGAATGATCTCACTAATTAAATGAGTGAATTACGTGTTAGTAAATGAAATATTTATTGCACCTACCAGCGGTGAAGACCAAAACGCTTGTTATATAATGGCACTCATAGCCGTTCAGTTTTTTCATATATATGAAATTAAACTCTTGAACCACTAATGGAACCATCGACAGTATAGTTTGTATTCAATAGATATCTCATTTATTGCGTGAGGGGTGCCACTATAGCGGTCAGCACTCGTTTAACTCATAACAGCGAACTTTCATTGACAAGACTTGACGTTGTTACAACCATCACTTCCTTTACACGCTGATAAAATTTATCTAATTTATAGGGGAATTAGTAGTGGATTTTCAAAAGTTAGACATCTCGTATGAATGTCGGATCATTTGTTGCGGCCCCCTTTAATCCGTTTACTTGAACTCTACTTCGTGATAAGATCTTCTAACTCACTGAAGGTTTGACTGCACATCACAGTGTGGACACCAGCAATCCTTTCTTGGTAGGTAGCTTTAGAGTGGGACAACCATCCAAAGATTATCATGCACGATCAAGCTCATTCTCCCACAGTCCATTTACTCGTTGTAGTGTACTCCATATCATACCCAACTTCGTCTTCTCATACTCGTTGGCTTTAGTATAAGTAGGTAACAATGAATTCAGATTTTGTACAGTTTCACAGAAATGGACAACCGACGTTGACAGCACGCAAGTTATCATAGGATATGAGTAGATATATACGTATATTAACGACAAAACGTAAACACGATAAACGCATTGTCTTCTAAGTTTTGTTAAGATCAACTCATACGAATTACTAATTCCAGTTCAGTTCATCGTTTATGTAATTGAGAGCATGTAGTGTAAATTGCTTACTTGCATCCGTCATCTGATCCACTAATTTCCGGTAAGCATTTACGAGTAAAATACGCCATGAATAATTTATTAGAAAGTCATTTGCGTTAACAGCAGTAGGGAACATCTCAGAATCGTCTAAAAATCGCAAGTATTCCAACTTAACTTCTGATGAATCGACAATTCACAAAAACCAGTAGAACAATACATGGTTAATATAAAATACATCACATATACTCATCCTTCATTCGCATCTTCAAAACGTGATTCTTCTAGTTGAATTAATCGCCCCCTTAGTTGACCGACAGTAATTCATGGTATGGATAGAAAGTTACGTGTTAGCTACTTTGACAGGAGCTCACTGTGTGAGTGAACTATTGAGGAGTGAGCAAATATCTATTAAAAATGATGTGCCTTTTACATTCGTACAATGTTACAATGTACAATAATCATCCGAAATGTTGGAACATGGCTGCACTCAGTCGGAAAATTAAGACAGTGATATTCCGCGGTGTCCTACCGATTGCTGTTTTGTTTGGACTAATCAGGCAGAGGTAGCTGGACAAACAGTTTAACCAGTATCTTCCATGTGAGGAGCTAATCGTCGTATTCGTTTGTCCGCCGTTACAGTGAGATAAGTTACGACTGGTTCCGTAGTCAGTTCACAGTAGCAATCTGAAGTTAGATATCGTTCACTTGCTATATCAGGATGCAAGTTAGTAAGCAGTGGTTTTCTCTGTCGAAAACAGCATCAATAGGTCTCGTTTGTGAACTCATATGGACGTCGGCTTCTAGGGGAAGGGATGCGAACTCTTTCGTCAGTCGGGTTGTCTACGTCTGATGAGGCTATGCCAGGACGCAGCCTTCGTGCAACCTTGGTTTAAGTGTGAAAGTCATGATCAGTTTAAAGCAGATGCTGCTATAGTGAACGCGAAATGTTACTCCGACACACATACTGTCTATTCATAATAGTAGAGTTGCGAACAGATAACAAATGAGATCCGGTGGTTACCTACCCACCAGTACAGAAAAACCAGATATACAACAATAGATTCAAGCGTGAAGCAGTTAGTTAGATGTCCCCAATATGGTGTATTACATACAACTGGACGTGTATGCCCTGTCGAATGAGATCTAAGTGAGTAGAGACGTGCTTAACCGAGGATGGGTGAGGTTTATCAGGAAGCCGTTTTCGGACATTCTCAGTAGGCATATGCAATCAAAAGTTAATCACTGTTTTTGTATAGAACTTCCAACATACTGCAAACGGCTATTTGCACCCCTGACTAATTCAATCATTAAAAGATGCAGTAAATGGACCTCAAACCGTTCAGTCCTGTTTATGATAGTGGCAAATTGAGAGGAGATAACGAATCAACATATTTTTAAACCGCATTAACCCATAGCACTCAGAGTAGTCGTTGCTTTTGCAGAGGCTAATCAAACAGTCAGCAGGTTTTAAATGCTCACGCATAAGACTTGAGGAATTGTTCACTAATCCTACTATATTCGACTTCAGTCTGGTCGACTTGTTCAGTACAACGTATATTACATGCAAGCAAACGAAACTCAACGTGTCTGTAAATAAAAGTTTTAATCGTCCATTGAACTGTTCAAAACATCTCAACTAGGCTCAGAGCATAGGAGTATTATCGATATTGGTATATATGTCCTAAAACCTGGTCAACTTGCTCACCTACTACCAAGGATAATAACCTCGAGGTTCTGTCCACAACTGAAACTGTTGGAAGTCGCTTGTGCTTTGGGAGTTATTCAATAACCCTAGCAGAATCGAACTAAGTCTGATCGACCAATGTGCTCGTTGAATAGTACGTACATCACGAGCAGGCGAACGAGGCCTAGCGTGTCTGTAAATAAACCAGTGTTACTATCTACCGAAATTTTTCAAAACATCTCAAGATCTATCAGCCTAAAATAATCTCACCGATAGCGGTATAATTATCCTAAAACCTGGTCAACAATCTGATACACTAGCAAGAAGATTAACCTCGTATTTGAGGTTCAATCTGGTCTTTACAAATATGTATACTTTGAGCACACCTTCATGTAAATATTGAGATCAATCAGCACTCACCTTTCGCTTTGACGTCTGAACGTTAATCAGTGAGGATAAAATATGAGTGCTCTTTGTTTCTCACGGTCTAATTGCGACAAATAAGATACGAATCACAATAATTGAGAAAAAACATGACCCAATATATATCACAGATAGGTTCAACTTACCTCGCACTGCAGCTATATTGGTAGGCATCAAGACGAGAAATATTTCGTTACTATCGATTAATTTGTCGAATTTGCCACATCGCACAGGCAGTAAATTAAATCCTTGCAAAAATATTGAAAACGTTTCACTCTGGTTTGTGAAGGATGGTATTTTACGATAAAACAAGCACTGAACCTGGTCAATAAGCTCAAGCGATGCTAGAATAAATGCACTGTTCATTTCGTTCACTTACTCTACAGTCTGGACCTGACATTCGAGTCAAACTCGCATAATGCATTGAATTGGTTTTGTATTAAGTTATCTACTTGTAATTAGTCAGGAATTCAGTCATTCATGCCTGATCACTGTTTCTGTTATCCGATACATTGAGATTTAACTGCAGCTCATTAATGACCGTGGCTGGCACATTGCACATAACAACTCGATGGTGCCTATGCTATTTTCAGTTATGTGGTGGTGGGTAATGATTACTGGGGACGCCTAAAAATGTCAAAATCCTTATCATGACAACGGACAACTGAGGAAATCGGAGCCATCAAAACTCGAGTCTATTGTTTCTTTTCCAAAAGGAGTGATTAGAACAGTGCAATCGATTGTGAATGTTGCACACAGCCGTGAATTTATAAGCTCACAGAACTTATTGAGGTAACAGATATTGGGCAGACACTCGGTAGAAATATGCTACTTCTGAAGGTGATATTTTACTTCCGAAATTTTTTAGAAACGTCCCAAAATCAAGGTAACTTTGACCGAATTACCTCACGATATCTTGGTCAATTAAGTCTTGAGGCACGTTTCACTCTGTATTTGTGATTTATCAATCGAGTTTAAGAATGTGCTAAAACAACCTGCAATTTTGTTTGTTGCAATAATCTCATATTTAAATGAACGCCAGGCGGTTGAATTCACATAGTCGATTAATTCCATTAACGTATATTGTGCAGGTCTTGATGACCTGCCAGTCTCACTTGTCAGGATTTTAAATTTATATGAACTCTCTAAAAAACAAGCTGGCTTACTTTTAGCGGAACCGGACTGATTCCGTGAAGTACCACACATAATTGCCTTCACAGTGGTGTCCTAATTTTACTGTTTCAATGTATACCACTGCTATACTTTCGGGTGATTCATATTTTTTCCGGAATGTGATGCACAGCCAACCGCTTGGATGAAGAACTGTGAGAGAATGCAGCTAATTTGCATTTCAGTTTTGTTGTAAGCGATAAATACTATCCCGTTTTCAAGAAATAACTATCACGTTATATATGTTATGCATTGGCAAGACTCTGCTTTTGATTTGCTTCTTGATATTGGGTTGCTGCATGCAGTCGAGAAGTTCAGGTACCTATGGAGCTGCATCGACACCAATGGAATGTCTGAGGAGATCATGGTTCGCATAAACAAGGTCGGATGGTAATTAGTGAATTCCGTCATCCGTAGCGCTGGTCTAAATCTAGCCACTCTGTAAAAGGCCGAATGCATAATGTCTTCGTTAGAGCAGTCTTACGGTACGATCAGTAAAACGTATAAATGCGTAAGGACGTTCCTAGAGTGTTCGTCTTTGACCATTGGTTTTTCCAAAGCATTAGCGGTGTGTCGTGAGAAAACCGTGTCCCAAACAGCTAATCTCGTCAACATGCCTTGGGGATGGTTATGCATTGTCGACCCGTGAACCTAATGATCTCGTTTCACAAGCTTTGTTGGTTTGGTCACACGTTCCAAATCCAGCCTCACGGCTTACCATGCTGTACTTTGTTTGCAAACGATGTCAAATATCTGGCGGCTGATATAGGACTTGGAAACGAGGTATGAAACCACTGACACTGACACACGCTCCAATAAAGAGGTCCCGGCGTTCTAACTAAAGTCAGATGAAGCTAACCACCTTTCGTCCAGGATGATATCCGATTTGACGAATTAAAGGAGTTGAATCTATGTGTTCATCACTGTAATTTCTCTCCCTTCTTTGACATCTTCCTCCTTCCACTTACACAATCCCGTTTTCTTCCTTCTCATATATAATGGCACGTTTGCCATCCACCGTTGTGTTATCATAATAAATACATACACATGAGTTGCCTCCGTATGTTACCATAAACATTTAACCCGTCTAAATAACATCAAGTCGTAATTCATATGTATTCCCGATGGGAAAAGCAATCCACATTCTTCCTTTTCAGACAAGCCCACTTATTGTTTCACCGTTTACTCAACCTCAGTTATTAATCTTATATAAATTTGGTTACTAGTTGCACTAACGTTCAGTTGTTTTGTCTATGCGATTCATCCTCCCAACACTGTTTTGAACTCCGTGTGTTGTGTATATGTGTTAATCGGACGAAAACACTGATTTTGAGGTATCTCATGAGCCTCACCAAAAGGCTGGTTCCAAATAGTCCTTGGCATTTCAAACAGGCAGTCACAATGCTTTTAATTTACTTACCAAAACTTGGACCAGTATTCAATCTGCTGGTTACTTCATGTGAAACTGATAAACCAAATAATGATTTGGTTCGTTTCTAGAAACATTTTTTGTTTAAAACACCTGGAAATTTAAAATGCCGCCAAGCCAACAAGAAGTTCGAAAGGTGACTTTGCTCCATACAGTCTTCTTGGTCCCAGATGCATAGCAAAAATAATAAATCTGATGAATGTTCAGTCGAAAATAACAATTGTTATTGCTGATTTTAAATAGCTGGTCCGATGTTGGTTGAAAAATTCAACGAAAACTTGCTGATTGTTGAAATGTTACATACACACCAGAAGTTCGCAACAACGCTTCACTGCAATCTCGAAGATTCACAAGCCTGCACTTCTAGATCACGCTGAAAAAGCGGGTAACCGAGTAGCATATTATTGTTCTCAACTTCACACGAATTCTGCACAAAAGCGTTGTGATTCAATCACTCTACTGAATAACAAAGAATATATTCAAAGTAAGTAAGAGTAAGAATTGTGGCTACTGCTGGAACTGATACACTCGAGCGACTAGTCTGACAATGTTATCGAGCGGTATACTTGAAAAAGCATAGGGTAACTGTATAGTAAAAATCTGTGAGCTGATTACTTTACAATGATAGAAGCTTAAGTGCATATTTAAATATCAGTCTCGATTAGGGACTGAAGTGAATCTATGAATCCGTCATGCCGTCGTTCAGTTTGCTGACCATAGATATTCGTTTGCAACTAATTAAGTGGTCCGTTTCTGCATTAGTCTCCTCAAAAATTCCTACTCCGTCTGCAGCTGCAGTGGGGCATAACGACTGCACTCAGGTGTGGGTCATTCTAATAACAGCTGTGCACCAGACAACCGAAAGTGAGCTGCTTCGGTCGCCAACAATTCAACTATGATAGACCCAAAGCAGAAGTGGTGTCATTGTTCCATATAGTCATGGCATGCAACCGAGTGCTAATGCACACGCTTTTTA
>LUCH01006949.1:4921-22692 GCA_013368495.1 Paragonimus heterotremus
AGTTGATGAATGAACTGTACGATAACCATTTCAAAACCTGAGGTTCAAAGAAAATTAGTACAGTTTTTGTTGAATGCAGCGCGTGCTTTTAAATCATCTTGTTGATATACTAGGGTCCCATATATTCTTAACGTGACTGACGGTAAGTATTGTTCACTACGACGTTCTTAAACTGTCGAACGATATCAACGAACTGTGTTCATTGGCGTGCTCAAAACCTTACCTTTACGACCATCAAACACTGCGTGATTTACTTAAATGTTCAATGCGGTACACGAAAAACTTGTCCTGATCAACGAATCAGCTGGCATCAATGCCACAAGTGAACAAAGGATAGAAAAAAGTAGAGAAAACAAGCAAATTACAAACACTGAAGCAATCAGTGGGCAGAATAGTCTCACCACACGAGCACAGCCGTTTACGATTTTCCGGCATGTCCGACAACGTCGCCAACCGATGGTAGTCGTTGCCCTTTGGGCTCCAAACAAGAGGCCAGGAAAATATTTTTGAAGTATGCTTAAATGTCAACACCTTCACTCGGACCCGTGAACTAGCTACCAAACCGTCGTTTCCAATTTAGCCCAACACTTGCAAGGAGGGTGAGATAGGTTGGCATTCACAAAACATACTCTAGCCAACAAAACCTGGTCAGCATGACTGACGGTCAGGAACAAAAAACACGAGATCGTAACACTAAGGTAACGGATAGCTGCGTCCAGCATGATACGGTTGCCTTACAACCTTGAATGGAAGAGAAACAAGAACGTAAACGGAAGAGTAACAAATCGCACCCTGTTTGTCTCCACCAGAGAGAATCAGGTAAGCGGGAAGAGTCCCACATCTCAATGAATGGGCAAGGTTTTCGCAAGTTGGACCGTTGCTACGATAAGCATAAGAGGCTGTTTTGTTTATTGGAAAAACACTCCGAATTGTTTAAATAACAATGCAAGAAAAACTATCCTCAGGATCGTTCCGTAGTAAATTTAGTCAGTCTATTCAAACTACTAAAAGCAGCAGTGAAATGTGCCGAGGAACGGCTCACCTGATCGCCGGTTACAACAGCCACAGTGAAACTCAAAAATACGGACTATCCTGTCTGTGTATACAAAATGTGCGATATACTACTGCTCCTAGCCGTTCCAATTTTGACAAGTTCTCATCGGTTGTAGGTTCGACATCCCGGTGTGCTCGCGGAGCTGATGACACCCAACAGGGTTGAAACAGCTGACACAAACTGGGAACAACCACTGGCAAAAAGACGTTTAATGTTGATACGATACCGAATAGTTCAGTGGAAACGACGTCTGCTGCGCGTTAGGATAAGGTTTACCTCCACCGTTCTGATTGCCTGGAACTGAAAATTCTGACAAAATCAGACCAGCATGTGAAATCCGAGCTTACTGTACGGCAGAATATATTCTGTGGTGTAAGGTGTGGAAAGAATTAACAGCTAGACTGTGATCATCTTAACCGAATTGGTCGTACGGATCAACAGATTAACAACGGATCATTCAAGCAGCCAACTATCCGTCACATGCTTACAACGGGCAAAAACAGTCAGGAAAGCACAGAAAAAGATATTACAAAATAATCCCGAGCAAAAATAGCGTGCACACGGATAGGCAATGATTGAAAATCGTACTGTCACCTCAATTATTCGTCTGAGCGAACAAAGGAACACCATACAGCGCAGATCGTGCAAAGCGTGAAATCTATCACTGGAACAACTACAGGTCAATGGATGACAACAACTACCAGGTTAACATCGATCAACCATCCTAAGTTTTCCACTGAGTTGTCCAAAGTTCGTCAATCAGAAAACAGTGACGGTCGCTGAGACGCGGATAAAAAGCCCACCCGAATGCTACGGTTATCCTGACCATTGACTGACTTATCCGATTAATACGCAGTCGGTCAATATTCAACTGACTTTCATAAACGTGAAGAAGTGACGTGACAGGTATGAATGCTGACTAGCACCTTGAAACTTTGGGAACACAATAGCTTGATGGGCATTCATCTAATCTAAGTGTATAGGAAGACGAGCGAGGAGTAGGATGAAGAGAACGGGGTAAATCTTGGAGAATGAAAAATGAAATAAGTACATTACTAGCATTTACCTTACCTGCCTGGACGATCGGGAATGGAGTATATCAGACCACGTGACGTCAGTCGACCTAGGTTGTCAATGACTGAGGTTATATTGTGGTTCTGTAAAGGAAAAGAATATAGTACAGATGTTTTTAAGCTGGAATATCAACGTCCACGGAGATTGTTATGCGACCGCTAAAACCAAAGTGTTTACCAGATATTAGTGTATGTGGATATCCAAAGAAATTCCTGCAAACCCAAAACATAAGCTTGTGAATATAAAGAAACAAACTGTACAAATATTAAACGGATCAAGCCTTTAAAAAGCGGAAACATTTTGCAGTCTATTAGAGTCACATTGCAAGCTACCGGGACCGATGTCATCAGCGTTAGTGTTTTGACAAATTGAGACAAGTGACCTAAATATGTCAATCCAAGTTCACCTACAGCGCAGTTCTATTGTCGCTTCTGTTTTGGATTTTTGTGTGGATTTTGTTTTTTGAAACGCTTTCGTTTTGGAAAATATGGGTTCAAGCATAACGCGAATGTGTGATCGTGTTCGCCAGTCAATTGATCAACCAACGGACAGAAGAATGAGCAATTCAAGTTCGTCCTGGATCTGAACATGCGATGACCACTCGCGTATTGTGTACACAGTCCAGAAATTAAAAAAACAGGACATTATTGTAAACAACAGTAGTAATTAAGGTAACTGGAGATCTGAATCCACGATGGTCGATGTCCCCGGTGTATTGGGTATCCCCGAAGGATAAATAGCAAGAGAACAAGAGAACAGAATACACGAGTATGTATACCAGTCTCCAAAGAATGAGTTCGAACTAGTTGAAGTTCAAGTGTGGGATAACTCATTCAGGTTGGAAAGTAAAGAAGGGGTTGGACCAGGTAAGCACTATATAATACAAAAACAGACGAGACCATGTAAACAGGATCGATGAGTCAGACCTCTGGAGTAAATCATGATCTATCCCATAAAGATTAAACTGGGTTATTACTGTGGTATCTCACGGAAAACCCTCCTGCACACATTTTGTACAAAGTAACTCCAATTTGCTCTCATACATTTAATTTTTAAATCAACATCCTTCTGAATTGTGTGTATCCATTCTGATGCACACGTCTTCAATCGGATAACAGCCAACGACTGAAATGAATGCTGACTCTCGTCTTAACCACTTCGTAACGTTAAATAGTTGTCTTGACCTACAAGACACAATTAACGATCCGTAAGTCGAGAAAATGTCGAAATTAAAACTGGTATGCAGTATCTAAACAAGTATATCGGCTTCAATAGAAAACCACATGAACAAATATCGTCACTTACTAATAAAGTGATATTCAATAAACAGATAATTTGACCAAAGTGAAGCAATTACTCTATAAGAACTGGAGCACTGAATGAATTCGAACTAATGACCATGTGTAGCGTATATGATTAGATAAATAATCGAGTGGTCAAAGCCCGGGAAACACTCGTTAACTTTCGCCACCTAGATGCTGGTATGACGTCGGCCGTTACCCGTAGAACAGAATGTGCAAGAAATTATTAACTAAAGTCTCGTTGTACAGTTGCAAGTGCTGTGAAAAGACTGTCAGTCTTCATAGCACTAAACCAGTGAGGTGGACAGACCACATAAACGACGACTCGCCAGCATGTTTCTGGAACAGGTAAGTCTAACAAATTGATGGGCGTTCTGACCTTGCTACAAACGATTCAGTGACTCAAATACACAGTGCGGATAGCAACCGAGATGTTCCGTGTTGTGTGCTTTTCACCCAGCAGGATCGAAGCACAAACTCGATCATCAGGAGTGGAAATGGGTTCGAAAAATGAGGACTAAAATCAGCACATGGTCCCACAGGGTAGCAAAAGCCTCTTGACTGAGGTCAACATGACAGTGTTAATCTGTCATTGGACACGATGTGGATTAGAGCCCATAGTATCTTTATTTTGAGAGACTGTGTTGCTACTAAACCAGTACACACTACTTCAGCCTTTCTAATTGTCATGCGGCTTACGCCTGGTATACAATATAAAAGGTGACACAAGCACACGCGTGTGCAAAAAAAGCAATGTTAATGGATAATCATAACTTTCGTAGTAAGACGGACCTTACGGTTAGGTGATTACTCTTTGCGCTAGATGTTAGAAAGCACGACCGACATTGTACGATATCACGACCATGGTCCACAGAAATTCGGTCAATAGTGATCGCGCAAAGACACATAGGATCAACGTAAAGTGAACATCACTCATAACTGGGTACAGTTGTCGTAGTCCTACACACTAGTTAGTCAACCCCCTCGAAAAGGAAACACTAGATTCAATTTTCACTCCTGTTAGTCCACATGCCGGTAACGGCAGGGAATGGAACTCCGGTCACACTTTAACGAGACAACAGTGTTGATCACCGCGCCATTGGTACCGTTAGGCATAGCTGTATTACTATATACAAACGTTCAGCCACATTCGCTTGTGAATAAGGCTTATATTTTTCTGATTACCTCAAGAGAATACACGACAATTGCCCTATTAATTTCGATTGATGACCCCACGATTGAAGGTTCCTTTCAACTTGAGTTAACAGAAAAATTGAACTTGTTGACCGTGCACAGACACACTTATGGTCGTCAAACAATATACATACGTTTTAGAAAAACGAAAAGATAAGGCAACGTACCGACCCAGGGCTTCGCAAACACGCAGCTAATTCTTGCAAACTGCAACCCAGTGGGTTTTTAGAACTACTCAACACCTCAAGCAGTTGTTTTTCTGCAGAAGAAAGTTCGCTGACACTGGTTGAGGCGGATACCGTACACGATGTTGACTGTTCAATTGTTGTGGCCGTGGTAGCGGATTCCGTATACACATAATTCAATGTATCTACCGTCCTAGGCAGTGGATGCAGGGAGGCGGTAGTCGAACTGAGCGACTGAAATACAAAGCATAGTTTAAAAACGATGCACGTTAGACGTCATTCAAACTGGGTGGACGTGAAGCGCACAAAGAATCATGTACTGCTGTCCAATGGAGGGCAAGAGCAGTACGAAACGATGCAAAGCACACAAACAGCGAGTGTGTGGGCGCGCACCAGATGGAAAGTGCGCATTCTTGATTAGCAAAACGGCCAAACCGAATAAACCACAGAGATTCCATGCAAATGAGACTGGAAACATGCTGTAGACGCGAGGACAATAACAACAGCGCAAAAACAACTAAAAGCGGATTGGTTAGTTTGTTGGCGGTGACTATACAATACAAAAGAAGACCGTCAGTCACTTATCACAGCTGGATTGCGCCACTCGGACGTGCGAAAGGTAAGCCAAGATTTATAAGATTTTGTTATGAGAGCTGAAGACGGCTAGATAAACACTAGAAAATATAGTCCAGCCGGTACATGACTGAAAATAGTAATTGTCTTGTGATTATGGAACTAGTTTGTAGAACAGTATAGAAAAAAACGACGCCGTAGAAGTGCTGAATTCTCAGTGTGTTAGCGCAAAAAGAATCGGAAGTTGCAGGTATTTGAAACAATGCGTTGATCACTTCCATAAGCAAACAACTTTACGAGAACTTACCATTGAGACTATTTGCAACGGTCACAGAAACAAAATACTATTCGGAGGCTTAAATCGAATTGTTTACTATCTGACAAGAAAATCGAGCCCATGTTACCTCGAATTCTCCTAGCTGGGTGTAGACAGACTGAAAGTACCAAACCTGTGGATTAAATAATAAGCCACACGGCAGTGAGCACTAACCCGATCGATAAGCTGACACTACACATTAGCATTACCATAATTGACAGTAAGACATCAATGAATGGCAGTGTCACTCAACCGTTACACAACAGCGAGAAAAAGCAAGCCTATTATCTAAGATAGAAGGGAATGAGACTTAGTACATAAAATCCACATGTCTCAACTCAAGTAACTAGTAGTATAGTATCATCTAAACAAACAGCTAAGGTGTAAGTGTATGGCGATCTTTGCAATACAGCTTTATTGCGGTTTTCATTACGTCGCTTTATTAACGGCAACTGTCCCACGAACTTATTCAAGGTAAAAACTGTCCAGAGTATGTTCCATACCTTTTCTATTTCAAGATATCTCGGTGTCACTTTCGTGTGTCCCACTGTCAATCTGAGATGTCCCAAAAGGTTTCGTTGAGGTTCAATATTGAACAGTATCGCGCAGCCAATATGCACACGGATAAGTTGACGAACACAGAGCTTCTTCGGAATGAACTGATACAGACTTACCGAGTGTGGAGGAGTAAACAAAGCTAGCTCACCAATGCTTAGTTGTCGGGCTGATATGGGCACCAGTTAAAACACGCAATAAGAACCCAAGGCGTGTATGCGCCCGTAAAGCATCAAACCAATGCCGTCAAAACCTCCGGCAAACCGGCCAGTTGCCCGTGGATACATTGACATCTACTTAAGTTAGCACAGATTTCAGTCGTCGTCGTCATCCGTAAGGCCGGAGAAATCTGACAAGTCTTATCGCGGTTGTCAAAGTGGTAACCATTCGAGTAACTGTCCGATGGTTACCGCGACAGCTGAAGGCAAGGTTGAAAAACCCAGAGTAACTGATCGATCAGGGTCTCCAAGCCTGGGCAAATGATGTGTGGGAAAGGTGACGAACCGACACAAGTTTACCCTGGCTTTAAAGTAACATAGATGTGAGGCAGGCAAGACAAGCCGCTCAATGTGAGTGGCGCAGGAACCTGCTGGCTACTGCACTAACAGAACAGTACGACTGAAGACAGATTAACCGCAATCAGCTGCAATCCACCACTAGCGTTGGACGAGATAGTGGCAGACACTGGAAGTATCTGACTAAATATGAAAGTGTATCAACAAGTACATATAACGACCCAGTAAAACAAACTACAACAGAAACCAATTACTGGATACACATCATACAGCTACCCCGTTTCACTAACACTTTAAGAGGTATTTGCTGAAAGATCGAACTGAACACAAGTCAGAGTTGGTTTCAACTTTTCCACTAAGGTTTTTTGAACCGTGCTAAACACCTCATATGTGTACAGGTTGTCACCGTCTTAAATGACAGTAAAACACGTTCCAGAAGATTATAATTCTTTGTTCTTTCTCCTGAATAAACCCGTGAATTTAAGCCTGTGCCCTAATTAATCCAACTTACCGCGCGTTCACTCACTCAACATGAATTAAGAAATTCGTTGTTGTTTGTCCTCCAGTGCTCATCGACCACGGGTCAATGATGGATACCAGTTACACACCAAAATACGCTTTAATTAACCCCATGAATGGTCTATGTCTGATCCAGATGTATCCGTTAAAGAATGGAACAAACCACCAACTGTAATCAGTTTGAACTTTTACCGCATCCTACAGCTCACTGTTGGTCTATTCCATGAAGGTATCTCTCAGTGGCCGAGTACTTGCTTATGGGTTCTCATCTCCAAGTCAAGCATGCTCTTTAATTCTTCCATGCGTCAACTGATGCGAAAAAATAATTACATGGCGTATAAATAGTTGCCAGACTGGTACTTAGATTATCCGATGACGTACCTCGATCAGGTCACCTTTCAAAATGAGGTAAGGAAATTTTGTTCCGCTACCGCCACCAGTGCTTACACTGTGATAAACCCGTATGGGATTTGAAGGACGAAATTAAGAGCTGATAACCTTAAATGCCATTGGTGTAAAGCATGAAGAAACGGTCCCCTGGGACAGGTTTCGTGAAGAAAAGTAGTCGACAAACTACTCGCAGACAGATCGCCATGGAAGAATAAGGGGGAAAAGTTGTTCCCGTCGTCAAAAGAAACCAGTAGGCCTCGACGCGCGATTTATCCCAGTAATTTGAAACCAGTACACACTCGGTTCAGCGGGTGCTGAATCGTCATGGCTTCCATCCACACAAGCATCATCAGAGAGGTGAGCTTCAAGTAACCGAGAGAAAGGCTTAACGTAGTGGTTTGCATCAAGTGCTTTCGATAAACCAAAGTTGATTTGACACACTATTTTTTTCGACGACTGTGTTATATCTTCAGTGGTTTTAAAGCGAAAACTGGAGTATAATGTGAGCAAAAGAATCCCCGTGTGATGAAACAGATGCGACACCTTCAGATAAGGCTGCGAATTCACAATTTCATACTCTCGGATTAATACTTTCTCAGTCACACTAATTACTTTCACATATTAATGATGAGTAGTTCGGCAAATTTAATGATTTAGATGGGACCCAACTGCGAAACATCTGGGCTTCGGCTGGATTCGAACTAAAGAGAAACAGCATGTCTAAACGCTACAAGCGTTGTACCAGCTGAGCTATGAAGCCAAGCAGGTAGCTCAGAAATTTCACATTTGGACTCTGTTACCCACTTGTCCGACTGTCCGATATGGAATCCACAGAATGATCCAAGGGATCGACTGCCCAAGCAGGAATTCCCAAACAACTCACGCTGGAATCGACCAACGCCACTAACGGGGCAGTCGATCAGCTGGATTATTTGGTGGATTCCATATGAGACAATGGGTTGGGTGGGTAACAGAGTTCAAATAAGAAATTTCCGATCCCTCGGCGCAGGTTCGTAGTTCAGTTGACAGAGCGCTTGGTGCATTTGGGCATGCTATTTCCGTATTTGATTCAGTTCCATATATACCAAACTGTAACCTTGATATTTACTACAACATTTAGCAGCCCTGGATTCCGTGCGATGGCTGCACATATTTCCAACAGGATTAGGCAACTGCACACGTCCTGAGCCCTTTAGGCACCTGATTAGACAAAGTACCTTCGAACAGACCGACTGGAAAAGGAGAACCTGTTGCATGTTTTCCAAGGTCTTCTGGTATGAGCCCTCGAACCGCAATCGCGATCGCCTTAAAATGTGAAGGCCAACATTGTTTTTGCTTTGCAGAGTATCCTTTTAGAACAAACAACATTCTTAACTGGATATAATGTAGATGATGTAAAAATGTATTGGTGTTTGTGTACACATCAACGAGCAAGTATCGTAACTCTCCAACTGTTGTTTTCATAATATGTGAGGGCCACATTCAGGAATACACTGTTCGATTACCAAAGTTAGCAAGCTTGCTGTCAAGTTTGCTCACTTTTCTTGTTTGTTGATGGAGAGTTAGAATGTATCACTCGCTGTGTGGATTCAAAGTGTTAAACTTAACTGCATACACGTTTATGATAAGACAACTATGTCAGGTGACCATAAAATGACCTCGACTCTTCAATAATCAAGAAGGGTAAACAGCCATTTTGTCCATCTCAACAAGAATAAAGGTAATGTTAACATTTTGCCGTCCGTAAGAACAATACGATTTAATAACTCTCGATGTTCACGCTTACCATACTGAAGCTGTTTGTTGCGACACCGCAGATTTTTTTTAATCTGGCAAAATTTCTATCAAAAATTTCTATTAGTTTCAGGATGCTTTGTCTCCACTTGACAGTTATATTGTTCGTTTTCGTAAGAAAAAATAGCATCCCAAACACCAACTATTATAACCTCTTTGAGTAATTAGTGTACAACTACGCAAATGCGGCTAGTAACCGAGGAAGCAATGTTCACCAATTGGCTTTAAAACATAACAGGGCTAGTTGATGTAGACCATCAAACGTGGATAATATGCCAAACCATCATGCAGACCTTGTCTGCGGACGATATTAGACTATTTGGTGATGATCTGCGACAATGCGCCTTGTCACATGGACCACCAGAATGTGTTCACAGTACACCGGTGAAAAGCCCCTATACGACTGGCTCCCAACTCTCACTTTCCAATTCAGAGTGCATGGAATAAAGCAACCGATGAAACCTCATACTCGCAAGTGATCCTTCTGATACGTTTCTTCAATATGAGTGACAGTTAAGGTTGCTGGTAGAGTCAGCTAAAAAGAACAAAAATGTGGCGACAGCACCCTGTTCCTACAACACAGTAAACAACGGTCAGTTGCCGGGTTCGAAAGTGCCAAACAAAGATCGTCTTCCGTGTCTGAGTACTGTCTTTCGTTCTGTATCTTAGTATTAATTATCCGGTAGGGTAGCATTCACAACACAGGATTTACTATATTCCAGGCTGAAATGCTGAGGCTTAAAATCAAGTTGAACAGAGATAAACTGTACCAGTGTTAGACGTTTGGTCTGGTTTGAAAACTATTCACAGAACCGATTGGCAGAGAGAACAATGCGGGAAAGTTCTGCCTAATTACAACTGGCACTTATTTTCAGATATTTCACTTAAAATATCGACATGCACCAAGCTGTCACACCGAACCCCGTTGGTTGAGGGATTCACATTCATGAGCTGTTTACATCATATGTAAAGTTGGACAGGATGGTGAACAGCGTGCTCAGTGTGAAGTTATTCTGAAATGGACCGTGTTTCCTCCTCTCGTGTACCAATGCCGGGTTAGTTCACATTTAATGAAGAGCAGAATAAGTGAATGGATGCTACATGTAGGATCAAATGGGAAGTGATGGCACAATGAATAAATGGCACCCATCAATGCTCACGCAGACGACTGATAAAAGACAAATATTTGAAAAATCGCGTTTATGCTGATAAGATGAAGGTGTATGCAGGAGTGCTTCCGTTTGTAACTAACAGATCCAAGCCATCACTTGAATTATGAGATTATCCACGAGTTTGTTCCAGGCAGGATGAGCAATTTGGGTAACTAGGGGAAATTTGGTGCTGGGTGTCGTTGTAATTATGCTAACTTGAATCGTGGAGTGTGTAGAAAGGGATCATGACAGCTCAGTGATAACGACACCGACTATCAATCACATCTGTGCGATATCGAATCTGTTACGGCGACCGCTTCCGCTTTAGTTGTAAAAGTCTGAGAATACTCAGTCCGCACACGATCCAGAATGACACATGGAGCATAGCACACTGTGGTATAAACACCGGAAATTTGGATTGCACGCATAGCTAACTGACGTTAAATAATGAGCAAAGACAAGCGGCAATGAAGAACACAGGTTTCATACCACTCAAACAATAATCATAGCAAGCTCACCAAAGTGTAAACAAAACTCGCTGAAACCTATCTTCTGATAATCACATTAGATACAGTAGTTTGTGCTGGGGGGGAACACGACAAAAGATGTGTATGATTGGCTTGGAACGTTGTTCCTTAACCCGTTAACTTGCTTCGTGTACCATACAAGCTCGCTTGCAGAGCCCGAAGCCGGCTTGAAAGAAAACAGCACTGCAATCAGTCAATGACTTGGCGCGGTAGCCCAAAGCATCTTCGTGATTGGAGACCCGAAGAATCGAAGTGGTTACAAGTGGAGACGTCGTTAAACATGGCGCATCATCGCGACACCGACGTAAATGATTTACTATAACTTGAATATACCAACCGGTTTCTTTCTATTAATTCCATGTTCTGTTCAGACTTAGACCTGTTTGGCATGGTCAGTCTTGTGTTCAAACGCGATTACACCACAAATAGGTAGAAAGATAACAGCAAACCTGACAATCGTTGAGAACGGGAATATTCAAATAATATGCCCAGATGTGCATGGCACAGGCAGCTCAACAACCGATGGAAAAAGACTGAAACAAGAAAATAGTGCGTAGGTTGCGAAACAGCAACGTGAACCAACTTTTTAGAAGCATGTGTGTTCCGTCAACACTGCAGTACCAGAGGCACAAAAACGTGGCGCTGTTTTGCTCTACTAAAATCCTGTTAATGACCAACATAAACCTAAGCAAACACTAAAATAATATTCTGATGTACCAGCTGAATAAAACTCATATGAGCTCCGGATACGCAGTTGCGAATTCCAATACATATTCTACACAAAAAAATTGTTTTTTTGGTAGCGTGATCTGTTGTATTGAATGGTAGCAAGCGTCTGGCGTTGTAAAACCTGAAGAACAGCTCTAACCTACTCGCCCCAATGTATATCATCATACTAGTTTTTTACTTTTAATTTTATTATCTGAGATACCAACACGCTTTTGCATTTTCCACCTCAAGGTCGGTATATTTCGATTACGCATGGATGCGATGCAACCACATGATGATCAATGGACCGACCTGCCGCTGCAACGCAATTACCTGTTTGTATTCATGGTAGTGGGGTTAATCACACTGTTTCCACTAATCATACTAACCGTGGTAGTATCGCTGCGAACCGGAATACCGAAGATCTGTCGTTTCCTATGTCTCTGTGCCACATTAGCATTGGGTGCCGGAGTAGGAGCCATGGTTTTTATACACTTCGCTATGGGACATCGTGATTTCAATCTGGCTCGTGGCGACCAGATCATGATTGGACAACCCAACGACGGCTACCTTGTGGGAATGAGTCAACTCCACGCGGTTTTCTGCAATCGACTTACAGTTCAATCCAATCGTCCAGGAGTAATGGTATGGGCAATTAGTGTATCAGTGAATCGCGGTCCGGAACAGAACTATAGTCTAACGATGCACAATTGGTCACTACCAAATCACGTACGTATACGATTGAATAAAGGTGATCTAATTCGAATAAGGAATTTCACTATCCCAATAAGAGCAATTCTGCTAAAAGGTGAAGCAGCTTGGGAAAAGTGGATTAAAGTTGATACACAACAGCTGGGATACGAGAAGTGTTGCGCTTGGAAAGACCTGGAACCCGAGTCACCTAAAAATGATCAAGTTGAGGCAGACGCAGAAGACATTTATACTGTCATTTTACGCTACGATAACAGGGGATCTTTCGCTCACTTACGCAGGGAAGTGACGGTAAAAAATTTCACAGGATCTATAGATTTACAGCGAGTTCGGTGGACTCCTACTCCGTGTGACCCAATAATCTGCGATGGGTCGAATATGTACTGTGAAGCTGACAGCACTCCGAAACGTTACATTGTTGACTACACAGTGCATACAATGACTGCTCCGCCGTACACAAACGTAAACGTACGACTCATATGTAATCCTCGACATTGGGCGCTTGGCTTACTTTTCTCGATTGTGCCTGTCATAGTTATTATTCTGACATTAGTCGTCTGGAGATCGCGGAGAAATTCTAACCAATTAACATTTTTAGACACGATGATCGAGCGAACAGTTCCAACTACACATACCATAGGACAGAATCACTATGATCCGTACGACAGACAAAATCCAGCATTCGAATTAGATATTGTCTGAACCTACCAGTTGAGTGGTGACTGAAGAGGCCTGCATCGATGCTTCTCGATTTCCGTGCAAAAGTGCGGCGGCAGGCGACATATCAAGCTCCGCTGCATATTTCGAAAGCATGTCATCCAGAAAATCACACAATTTTGGACCAAATCCCTCCAGT
Organism: Paragonimus heterotremus; assembly: GCA_013368495.1. Lineage (NCBI taxonomy): Eukaryota > Metazoa > Platyhelminthes > Trematoda > Plagiorchiida > Troglotrematidae > Paragonimus > Paragonimus heterotremus. Next base: position 18,345 of record LUCH01006949.1, read on the forward strand.
ATCCTGCATTCTTTTCCACTTGAAAGCATTAAAGGATATTTCCTGAGGGAAAACAAAGCCTTGCATAGTAGAAGATTTGAGACGGCGAATCAGATAAATGTATACCTTTTTGTATGTGTGATAAGACTTTAATTCTTTTGTAAACGCTTCTTCCATGGCTTTGGTAATCCATCTTTCAAAAAGCACGTTATGGCGAACCAATCGCTTCGTTTTGCTTGTCTGAGGTGTCTTGGAACGCATATTTCAGGTGCACCAATTCCGAGTAGAAAGCATTTACAAAAATGATTATTTGCTACAATGAAAACAAAACGCTTTTGATATTCACGAACGAAAGATAATAAATAAAACACTGACATCAGTCAAGAAATCCACTAAACGAAGATGTGGTTAGTTGAAGCGTCTATTCCATTACACCGTGTAAATAATGGACTCAGCGCAAAATCTAGATAAGACCAGAAGGTGAAAAGAGCCAACAAACATACACATGACACGTAAACAGCAGTGTACCGAATATACCTCAGTAACCCGACCGTACAGCAAAATGTCTAGATTTTTGGAAACCCTGATAACGCAATATGTAAGATCTTTGTTGCTGTGGAGCACCAACTGAAACAATGAGAGTTTACGGGATATGACGGACAGATAGGTTGATAACAGAATGATCCTTGACTTGTAGTTCGTCTGGTGGATGAAGCTGTACAAGTCTTGGAGTTAAAGGTCCTGACCGCAGGACTAAGTATTGTTTAGCTCGAGTGCTAGCGGCAAGAGGGGATGTGTTGTTCAGCATGATGTGCAGCAGTAAATGCTCATTCCCTTTGATGCGTCGCGTATGAATGTGTGGAAAACCTGCCTAGCTGTTGTGACAATGCTCGTGGCCATGGGCTATGCCAAACAACGAACAAGGTAATGTATTGCTGACAGTGACACTAAAGCTACCGACAATGTTGGGACCGCTCACCACGTCGGCGGTCCTAATCAGGCGTTGTGCCGGGCCTTGATCGAATGAACACGAGTTTTTATGATCTACATTAGCCACTGAAATATCGGTTAAAGGGGTATCAACATAGAGACACGTCGCACACTGAATACGGCATATTAGAGAAATAACCGGCCTGACTGCGTACTATGACAGGTTCAACGGGTTAATTAAGGAAAATGTACGGAACAGCGACTGAACCGCAACCTGTCAACTTTGGATGAGGTTATTCGAACCCCTAGAATGTCCCCCTGCCAGCATTTTCGTTGATAACAAAATGTGATGCAGTGTCTGTAAAATGAGCATCCGGTGAACCGTATGCGTCGTTGAGTTTATAGCGATTTCAGTAGGTGCTTGGTTGACAATGTTCTGAAACGAGTATTGTCTGGCATTTAATTAGCTGCCAGAGTTTGTGTTGCAAAAATATGCGCCGTAAATGCAGATGTTGATTGAATGTCGATGAACAGGAAGAAATGTACGTTCAGCTAAGGCACCACTGCTAGTCGTATTGCCTATGCAGTGCTAACACCAAGAAGTACAAACGACATCATGGTGTCTAAATGGGTGGTTATACACTTTGGCACGCGTTTCGTTCGTACAGAGGTGGTATCTGGGTCCGGCCTAAGAAACGAGTTTGTTAGATGGGAACCCAGCGAAGTACCTCGTTGTGTCCGAAGAAATGTACGCGCCAACAGTCCATGCCAGTGTTGTGTGACGCCGAATCGTAGACCGCAAAGGTGCAGACTCTAGTGGAGTTAACTATGAAGTCAGAGTCCGAGGTGTACAACGTACTGCTTACGACTATGAGGAAGATACCCTTGTAAAATATCCGAGAAAGATGGCTGAGAAAACTCACGTTACCTGATGTGTTGACCAACAGATGCGACCGATGACAGGTGCAGAGATCGTCAGGGTCTTGACAGGTTGGTATGGTCAAGATGGCTGCTGAGTCCTCTGTGTGAGTAGACTAAGCTGACGAACGACGAGGACATATTTTGGAAGAAACCACATTCCTCGAGGTGGTGTGTGCTTATGACGATGCTCACAGGGACGAAGGTGTGCATATGGGGTTTCAGAACGAACAAAAGTTGCGAAGATGTCAATGAGGTTAAATGGCGAATATGACTTACACTTGTAGTTGAACACAAAACAATCGAGGTGAACATTTTAGATTATTCGTACAGGAAGACGCTGTTCACACCAGTTTGAGTGTTCGGTGAAAAAATGTCGTTGAATTATGACAGCACAGAATATCGGCGCTGGATGATAATAACAGACAGCTAAATTGATCATCAGTGTTCCGCCCAACGCACTAGTCTTTTCGACTGATAATAGGCGAGTGTGCCATCTGCCTCGCTGATAGCTTCACTGACAGACGGTCGCCTGGGACCAGTGGAACGTATCAGCTTGAAGAGTTTGCCGCTATTGCAAGAGGCAAAAGCGGTTTCCATTTCCTTAACTTCTTCAACCAACCAAGCCTCACAATCAGCCTTTAAACTACGTTTCAGTTTCCTAAGGATATCTCTTCTAGACTTATTATGTTAACTACCAGGAGGAACCTTTCGTCTGGCTTCTAACAATTCCAGAGATTTCTCTGAAATCCAATGTTTGTTTGGCCCATGTACCCCTGTGTCGCACGCTACAGTATCTGCTTTCTGAATGGTCCGCAAGATTTGAGTCCAGCAGCTGTTAGGATCTTTGGAGTGAGAACTACCAAGTCAGCTTTTTAAGCTGTCATAGAGCATTTAAACAGTTAATAACACCATTGTGAATGTGGATGTAAGTAAGAAAACCCATATAGGTTATACTCAGCGGATATTAGAGGTAATAGGAAACTCGAAAAGAGAGTGCATCAGATAGTAATAGCAAAATGTGAGAAGCTAATGAGAGAAAGTTGAACATCAAATAGGTAGGGGCGTTCTGTAAAAAGATCCATCAGTTTAGGTACTGGAGGGAGAAAAAGGCCATATGGGGCTCAATAATAGATTACACTGCGCTGAGATCTGACTTGAAATTGAACAAAAAACGCTGATTTTCAAAAAGGAAAAATAAACCCTGTGGCACACAAACTAAGATTCATTCAACCTCTTCAACCGTCAGGCTCACAACTTTTACACCATGTGGTCTTTTCCGTTGTGACGTACAAGGTCACGTGTGAACCGTGTTCAAACCCATTGCTGCGTGTTTGGCGGTCCGGACTGTACAGTTCCTTGAGAACCGAAGTCAAACTTCAGCAAATATACCAGACTGGTGTTTACTAACGTTAAACTTGCTTTACAAGTTGTGCAAGTGCATAGTGAGGTGTACAAAACAATCGGGCTTCGAACCGGCGACCACAGACTGTCGCAGGTTCCGGCATGTGTAAAGAAACGTTGTAGTAAACAACTAGATCAGCAGCCATAAACCGGTTATCAGTATCAACTATGTTAGTTAACTTCTTAGGTATGTGCAGCACAGAACAAATCTTCCGAGACACGCGCGTAACAAAACATTTCGTTCTGTAACTAACGAACGAGAGGTTTGCACGTATATTAATAGTTCGTAAATTTACAAAACGTTGACAATATTTTTCATTCAAAGCGATATACTGGGCAACACGGCCGTCGAACAGCGCGTTCCGGGATACTTTTGACACATGATGAAATGAACACACAGCATGTGTTGGTTGGGTCTCATGCTGCGCATCTCAGCTGAGTGTCTACCGCACAGAGCAATATTTACTAAGATCACGAGCAAATGAGTCAAACCGTGACGTACCCAAACAGCAGTGATGGTTGCGACCACTCCACTCAGTAGAAGGGATAGAGGTTGTCGGCCCGGTTGGTGACCTCGTAATTACTTGAACTGCTGGTCACATACGCTAATACAGAAGGCTGCATCTCGTGATCAGTAGTGTACCCGAAACCACACCTCCAGTTCTACTTAGCTTTGCTTATCCATCTTAGTAGATTTCACTTTCTAGGACGTTTCGCTTCACTGCTGCGGCGATTAGCGGCCCCAGCCACATCACATTCGGAACAGGCTCATGATAAGATTGACTCTGTGTACACAAAACTGGATGAAGAGTTGTCATCAACAAGAATGGGGACCGCTCTGTAATATCAGGAGGACCAACAATTGGCTGAATGAAACATCACTTTTCAAAGTAACTGAACGAAAAGGTCTAGCAGAGTGGCTCTCACGATCAAGGAAACCTAAGCCTTAGGATTTTTACTTGTGGGGTATCTCAGGTAAATGACGTATCAAATGTTGATGGCCGTACAGAACATATAACCAAGCAATATGTTGAGACTCCAGTACTGAGCAACTGTCTGTAGAACGACCACCAATGAAGAGAACTTTGCGACTTAATCGATAAGATGTAATACCTTA
>LUCH01006950.1:8111-27199 GCA_013368495.1 Paragonimus heterotremus
TATTCATGGTTGTGTGTGGTCTGAGATACTGCCAGGGTGCCCAGACCTAGACAGGAGAACGATGAGGGTTCTCAACCAAAGCCTTTAGCTCAAAAGCCTATACCGCAAGGCAGCGGGTGGGTGGCAGTGTACCAGAACTGGTACATTTTTCGGAAAAAGATGCCAACCTTCTTCCAACCCCCAACTTGGAGAACCAGGAGATTGGTTCGTCGGACCTCTACCTATTGGCCTGGCTGGTATGAATGACTCTGTTTGTGTGGTGGCCACACCGTCCAGTTTAGCCCAATAGATAACGGAGATGCGGAAGCCGTCACACAACGTCAAGGTCCCGTTTCGTTGAAGAGAAATTGTGGATGGTTACGTACTGATCAGTAATTGCATTCAGTTTGCTTGAGAATAGCTCTCTTCATTATCATTATTATAACAGCCATGAGCCTGCTAAGAAGGTGCTGTGGCCGCCGCTCACCTCAATAACGACGTGGGATATCCTAGAATGAAGGATGTTTCTGAAAAGGTTAATAATAATAATAATAATAATAATAATAATAATAATAATAATAATAATAATAATAATAATAATAATAATAATAATAATAATAATATGGAACTGAGGAGAGCAACTAGAAATGGATGCAAGTACTGCATTGACTGCATCACACCGTTATCTCCGATATCGTTTATAACCAGCGACTTGAGTGATCAAGAGGACCCCAGACGAGCAGGCGACACTTACCCACTGCTCAATGAGACAGTCGGGGTCTTCATATTACGTAATCACGTTGTTGCTTGACCTCCACGCGGTTTTACCCGACTGTTGATGGTTTCAGTATATAACGTCTGGTACGGTAAACGCTCGGCTGGCATGCGGAATACGTGGCCAAACCATCTCGGGCTGTGCAATGTGATTAGCTGACCAACAAATCGGACATATCGAGCGTTCCGAAATACGTGCCGGTGATCGGCCGTATAGCTTACACGATCATTCCACTTAATGTGGGCTAATTGGCGGAGACAATGATTGGCAAGCATCGCAAGTCTGTTGACATCTACGTTTCGACCAGGTCACGTTTCCGAACTATCGAGTAAAACAGAACGCACATAAGTATTATATATCGTTCCCTTCAGCGACAACCAAACGTCTTTACAAAACCACAGACAACGCAGTTTGACAAAGGCAACTCATGTCTTTGCTGTCCTTGTGGATATCAGCAAGATTACAAGTTGACGAGATAGTACTATCCAAGTATGTGAAGGTGTTCACAGTCTCAACTGGATTGCTTGCAATAAAGAAGGTAGGAGTGAAAATGCCACAGTCTTGAAGAAACACCTTACAATCTGAAGGCACACAACGTATTTCATTCAAATCAGCCACATCATTTGCTATTTTAAACGTGGTCTGCTTGTTATCGGGATAGAGGCTAAGTAAGGCATTGTCATATGCATACTCCATGTCGTTAAGCTCAGCGTCAGAAAGAATTTTTACACCAAGCTCCTTGGATCTCTAAAGATTAATTCTGGCGCCGGTCGATAAGAAATTCCTGAATTTTTCTAGCCAGCCGGACTATCCTGACATCCCTCTAGAGCCACATCAAAAACTACCGACAAGCTCTGATCTTAATTACACCGACCTGGGGCAACCGCTACGGATTATCCTTCATATCGTAACATAGTTCCGAAAGTTAACGGTGTTGCAACAAAGCAGTCACAACAGAAGTGGTAACTCAACTAGGGTGCGTCCCGACCGAGACAAGCAAACCTGTTGGTAGCCGACTTCTGTGGCTCAAGAAGTTGATGAACGCAGGTGCGGGGGCATTAGTATGAACAGTGTGCCAGCGGCGGAAGGCCTTCACATCGTCATTCAAGAAATTCACGATCTGAACAAGTGGAGATTTCTAGCACCACTCACTAGACTCTCTGAACTTATGATTAACGTTGTAAACGATCTGCCCAGGCCGACATACTTAGCTCTCATAAGCGCACTCCGACCATAAATTACCCCCCCTGAGGGAAAGTGCGTACAGCTTAGCCTGCCACTAGCTAACGATCAGATACTAATCTGACAGACAAGGGTGCGACTTTACAGCATTGCAAAGTTCGATGCAGTGTCCTTTGAGTGTCCTAAGTGACCTCCACATACAGCAAATCCGGTCCAGAAATGTAAAAATATCCGACCAATCGCCATTTCTGTAACAGAAGACAGCACGTTGACTTAGACTTTTACATTGGGTGGACCACCTGAAGCAGGTCCGTCTGGTATGTTTGCTATAGGCAGTGGAACTGTCTCCTAATATTGCTTTATATCAATGCGGTTTCACTCTCCAAAACCTTGTACTCAACAAAACCCATATTATATAGTAAGCACCACGGAGATCTGGCGTGAAGAGAAAATTCGGAACGGTGATTTATCTATGACAGTGTTTCGTAGTGATGTCGCTGTTTCTGCTGTGTTGTGGCGCTGTTCACACCGGTCTAATGGCTCGCCTTGTTGTTTGCAGTCCTGTGTTCATATAAATATATGATGTTGCTTCAAGTGTTTTCAGTGTATTTCTTGTCGGTAGTCACGAGTGGTGGGTGAGTCCTCGTCGAGTTTGTTCGAAGTGTCAGAGCGTACGCAGATGAAAGATCCGTGACTTGATTTGTGGTCATGTGATGATATCCGTTTTCGCCGTTGTGTTTTGGGCTGCGCTGCACATGTCTTCAGCGACTGGGTGGATGTGCGTTACAGCTGCAGATTTAATCGCCAGATAGGCCGGAGGGAGGCGGACAGAGAAAAATCCGTCGCGCTCATGAAGTTGTGTGATGCACTACTGATGGGGAAAAACTGCTTAGGTAATCAGGCACAATTTTATGAGTATGCAGCAGAAACATCTTGGCAGTTGGAGGACAGCCGACTTCTGCAGTCGAAAAAGGTACCTCATTCATAACAGCCGTGCGCTTGACTAGAAAGCATTCTGACTTGAGCCGCCGCTCAGAGCAATAAGGACGAGGAATAACATGGGGGAACATGTCTCATCAGAGCATAAAGAAGACATATTGCGATATATTACCGTTTCATTTACTCTCATCAGTCGCAAACGTAAAACAGGCCAGTTACATACATCACACAGATATAGAGAAACAGGGACTAGGCACAAAAACTGGTTGGAAATATCCACCAATTTTGCACGAAGCCAGCCTGTCTCATCAGAAGATGCAGGCGACAGTTCCTTCAGTTGGTCGCACAGTCACCTTTGAAATAACTACGTGTAGAACTCGTCACTTTTCAGCGCCCTTTTTCACGACCAGCCGAAATGAGCGTGTCTCCTGATAATGGTTTCAAACATGTGCACAAACTTCCGTCTATTCAGTTCATCAAGACGCACCTGAAGGTCCTCTCACTTGGACTGAAGTTCAAGATACCGCCCAAGAATGTTAACAAGTTGAACACATACGTTCAATCTGAATACATGCACGACAAATTGAGGGAACTGTCTCCTACATCTTCTGGTGAGATAGGCTGGCTCCATGCAAAATTGGTGGATCTCTTCAACCAGTTTCCGTCGGCTCCTATTCGCCAACAGTGCTGTCTACAGCAGGAACACTGTCGCGCCATGAAGGAACTAAGAGACATGCAACACCTTGTATTTCTCAAACCGGATAAGGGCCCTGGTGCTGTCGTCATGACCAACGACAAGTAGTTAGGGGAAGTGGACACCATTTTGGAAGACCAGAGAAAGTTCAAAGTGGACCATAAAGACAGAAAACAACATATTGTTGGAAAAGCAAGTTGTAAGGCAACTTCAGATACTGTTGTTACATGGACACATATCTGAAGCTCAAGATAGAGAGCTGAAACCAATTGGCACGAAAACACCGTGATTGAGAGGTGTTCTAAAAGTACACAAGGATGGTACACCTCTACGCCTGATCTTGTACATGAATAATTCTGCTTATCATAAAGTTGCTCGTTAGCTAATGGACATTTTGAATAACATCCGTAAAGTTTTATCCCCACATTGCTTGAAGGACTCTTTCGAATTAGTTGAAATCTTAGAAAACACTTCGGTGAGTACCCAAGTAACGTATTCTGTGGATGTTGATTCTCTTTCTACAGCTGTTCTCCTTCGTGAGATAGTTGATTTTTTAATGTGACTTCATCTTCAATCGGAACTGCGACACAGGTGTTCCACTTGAATACCTCAAAGATCTTACTTTGTTGCGCATAGAAAACATTCGTTTTGATTTTGAGGGACTTGCTTACAAACGGATAGACGGCGCTGCTATGGGTAATCCGTTGGGCCCAACACCAGCGAACATCTTTTTAGGAATATTTGAGTGGAAAGTCTCGGATTATATAGCTGAATCGTTATCGTACAAACGATATGGTGATGATATTTTAATTTTTACTGATGTTACTCATTTTGTCTTGTTTTTCAACTTTCTTGATAGTACTCACCCCCAGCCGATCCGTATCTCATAAAGCTGAATCGAACAATAGTTTACCTTTTTTGGATGTACTCATTACTAGACGCGTGGATGGCACGTTACAGCGCTCAATTCACCATAAAGCAAAATGTGGTGGTCAACATCTTCAGTTTTCCAGCTTTGCTCTTATTGCATACAAACGGGGTTTAGTCAGGACACTGTTTCAAAGAGCCAGGCGTATTTACACCCTTTATAGATTGTAGACGGAACAGCAGTTGCTGAAACAAACTTTACTAGCAAATGGATACCGTCCGACAAATTCATCGGGGCACGTAATAAGGTTAAGAAGAGCACTGAACCCAAAATAACGGCTCAAAAGAAGGATGTTTTCCAGCTCGGCCATTCAGCTTCTTTAGTAACACCTGTATGCAGTTGGCAGAAAGACTAAACAACATAGTACCATCCTCATACTGTATATTGGCTGACTTAACACTAAGCTCACTGGACTTTTTAGTCGCACTTTCAAGAGTGTGGTTCCCTCCAAAACTAAACGGGAAGGAGATTCGACAACGCTAACGAAAACCACCTGAAGAGATAAACACTCGAGATAGTTGTCTATACCTGCTCACGCCAGAATGTCATCCTGATCAGTCACGGCGCTGACATGAAAGTGTACATGAACGATTGAGACTGATTGGTTGTAGTCCCCAGCAGATTATTGGGTGAACTGGTATCAATGTGTTCGTCTAGTCCAATCCCTCCACAAAGTACATATTCAGTTTCCCAAACCATTTGAAGTTTTGTAAGCTCTGGTACCAACCTCTTTTCATCATCTTCGAAAAGAGAAGAGAAATCGAGTCCAGAAACATTGCCGTGTTTCAATAACTTAAGCCCTAGGGCCACTTCCGCTTCAAACAGGAGGGCTGTTTGGAACACGATAACCGACCATTTTGGTCCCGACGTCTGTAAAGTCCAGTTGAGGCCAGCTGAACGGGCAACCAAAATGGCCAATCCACCTATCAAGTCGATATGACTGGCTGGTGATGAGAACCATCCTTTTCCGATATATCCCCAATAACAACGAATCGACAGACAACACAACTACAAAACGAGAGAGACAACATTTTGCTGTTCCTAGATAAAGACTCAGTCCATCTATTCGATTGTTCGACCTGATGATGCTTACGGTCTTTGTGTAAGCATTTGGTAAACCAGCGCTGAAATTCTTGACGGTCGGTCATATTCAAAACCAGGTGGGATTGAGCGACGCCTCTTCATAAGGTTTGTCGATGTGACAGAAGTCCAATACTGTCGCAACACAAACAAACAGCACTCAGTTGCTCAGTGGTTGATCGTGACCATCGCTTTATTATTCCTCGCCTACAGCACCTCTCAGAAGCTTGATATAGCTCGGAATACATCAGCCGCGCGCAGCAGCAATCGGAGTCAGAGGTCAATATCTTATTCATTACGTAATAAAGCAACCCCTCATTGTCAGGTGAATCGGACTCTTGAATCATTGGTTCCGCAACCAGACCCTTAAGAAAACCCTATATGCTTTTACTCTGCAGGTCAAGCTTTTCATTCAGAAGCTCCGAGTGAGATCCCGAATAAAACCTTGGTTTCTTGTGCTCCGCGATTAGAGGCCGCATGGAGGGTCCCTCAAGACAACCATGGTCGAAACATGGAGCGTGCATACGCTGCCGGATCTACGAAGCACCAGACGGCCAAAGCTCTGTAGTGCGTTGAGCTTGATGGAACTGAGCCCTCACGGGATCGATATTGCTACCTCTAGTGAGAGTCCTTATAGACCAAGACAAATTCGAGGAAACAGGTAGTGATTACAGTTCTACTGCATAACTTATCCAGTAGGTGGTGTTCCGGAGTGTAGTGTCTGGTTTACAGTCGCTATTCGCATCAATTATTTGATGACAGGCAAACCACACGACAGCAGCCGGATCCTGCACATGCACCTGCAACTCAACCGAGGTAAGTTTGCCACTTGTCGTAGCGGTAAGTGAAGTGGAAACCTACTCGAATCACCGTTCATCTAAACCTCGACACAAAAGACAATCTAGCAACTGATCAATCCAACGTCGCTTTGGGGTATAATAAGGTTAAATTCCGTAGTGCACCAATCAGACTACAGCTTGTGGCGTTCACTGTGCCATTATGATCAGCCAATAACAGACCCCGATTTAGTTAGTACAGATGTACATCTATAAATGCGGGTTCTTGTCTCACCAATAACAACGGCTTATCGCAACCAGTATGACGTCTTCTCCTTATTACTAACGAGCACGATGTCAATTCCGAGTACTACAGTCAGTGTCTAATTGTATCACCATGACGAAACAAAGGACAAGTTTTATGATGAGCTGCCCGCCACAATTCAATCGACACTGGCGAATGACTGTCATTCGTGCGACTTTAACACGCCGGCTCGGCGTGATTCAGCAACCTGGTTGAGTGTCCTTGAACCCCACAACATTGGTACGATCAACAAAAAAGCGAGGATCAGCTCCACCTGTGTTACTCACGCGTTGGCTAACACAAACACCCGATTCCAGCTGGATGCGGGTGATATTACGAGGTAGACTCGTCCGTAACGCAGTCATCACCATTTACTGCATTATACACAGAGACACTGACTTCCATTTTTCTTCAGTTTAGACAGCGCCTTCAATCAAAAGTGTTCATTGTCAATCAGAATCAAGCCAAGAAGCTGGGAACGTTCTACTGAAGCAAGCTTCAAAGTAACTGCCTTCATACTGCGAACCAAAATCATACGTTGACAACCGGGCTACTGTTTTTGACCTAATGCACCACTTGCAAACAAAGCACAAGGTGGCAGGCGATGGGTTAGCATGCGTAAAATGTGATCACACCAACGAAGCCTGTGTGTCAGTTAAGCATCGATGAGAATCATTTATGCATTGCTGTCTACGACGCTGACGATGATGAGAAACGAGGTCCCATCATAACGACACTGGACCTTGACGCATGGTGACGGTCTGCGCACCTCGAGGACCTATTGGGCTAAACTGTACGGTGTGACGATCACAGCGACAGAGTCGCCCATACCAGACACATCAAACCGTTGACCTCTCAGAAGCAAAAATCTGGAGGTTCGCAGAAAGTTTACCTTTTTTTCGAAGACTACCCATTTTGGCATACTGATACCCACCCGCTGCCTTGAGGTAAAAGACTGGTCGAGAATAACAATCGTCTGCCAATCTAGGCCTGGGCGTCCTGGAAGTATCTGAGATAACAGACAACCATGAATACTCACAACACTGTTAATTCCATACTGTATCCGCCGTCTCGTAGCGTACACCGGGCTGTGCTAACTGCTGCATGCAGCAGAGTGGATAGGCGAAAACATGCTGCTGCTCACCCCTCATCCAATGTCCTCTCAAATTTAACTCTCAGGCTCCTTCCGATTCCTATTTCTACTAATTACTCTATATGTCTCATAACAGATGCAGTGAATCACAGTAACACTGTCTCGGTGAATCCTATCTCTTAATATCCTGCCTCAGGTCTCACTCGTCCCTTGATTAGACCTAGAATGCGAATTAATATAGGCGCTTTTGACGTTCGCACTCTAAAACAGATAGGCCAACAGACAGCTCTCGCACGAACATCAGACTCGCTAAATGTCGGTGTCCTGCATTTCGGGAACTATGATCCAAGACAGTAGACAAGTATGGAGCTAACAGCACCCTCCACGTCTACCCGATACTGGTTATACATTTCGGGTAACCCTACGGCATCGTTACCGGTCAGACTAGAATAGATGTGACCTTGAGCACGATGGCGGCAGCCGCATTGGTAGATTGAATTCCTGTTAGCAATAGACTGTGCCATCCGCTTGGCAGGTTCTACTAAAGCCAGCTCTGAGCATAAAATCATCATAAATCATTTCACTGTGTCTGCCTATGCTCCAATTGAGTGTAGTGACGTCGGTGCGTTTCACTTGGATCTGATCGCTCTCCTTCGGTCGACACACGGTTCTGATATAATCATCTTAGCCGGAAATATGAACATACAGGTCGGCCGTCTTGATGAGGCCGAGCCTTGTCTGAGAGTCGATTTTGATGGCCTCCTGCTTCCACTGTGTTACCGCTGAACACTTACAATGTAGTACCCTAGTCAAACGATTTAAAATCACCTAAACTGAGGTCGACAATTGCACTTCGGTTCTGAAACGTAATCGAGTTGCTGGCCCAGATGACCCCGTTTTGGAGGCAAGAGCTTCAAACTCCTTTGTTGAAAGTCCGGGGCTCTTGCGCAAACCGTACAGGAATTAGCCTAACTCCAGCCACCACTAGGGTCCTGGCGTCTATCATACCTTATCGGCTCAATGGAACTCGGAAGGCAGACACTCATCATCATCATCAGTTTCGTTACGGATGAGAGTGTATTGATCAAACTGTTAGTTTCGTCAAGTTCTGGAGTAGCGTATTGTCGGCCAACAACTACCGTATTTCCGAACTATGCAGGTGCGTTCGATTCAGTGGATTAATCTACAGTTTTGGAACTGTTTGAACGCTAGAGGGTACTGATCAAGTATGTGATTATGCTGTGGGTGTTTCATTTCCATACTTCTACTCGGGTTATGGTTTACGACGAACTGTCTGATAGTTTCGTCATAGTCGAACTATTGGCGGGTTGTCCATAACACTAATAAGATGACAACAGCGTAGACTTCTTATTTGGTGAAAGACTGATTGATCCTGGTCATACTGACGATAAGGTGTTGTTTGACAATTGTCAAGCAGCACAGATAATGCATGAAGCTATTTTGCGTTCCTCTAAGCATTTCGGAATGCGCTCTGCAGCCTCAAAGCGCTTCTGCAAGACTGTTGTGATTGCGTCCATTTATTGTTGGATAATGAAGTTATGGAGGTTGATGACCGATGTTTTGTAGCTGGGAAGCCGCAACAACGGCGATGGAGATATAGCGAATGAAGTTGGAGCTCGTGAATCTGAAGCTGGGGCAGTATTCCTTAAACTGGACGTCTCTGGCGACAAAGACGAACCTGACATTTACGGATCGCATATATACGACAACAGTGAGGGTTGTATAACCATACGACCATGAAACTTGACCGTTTTGGAGAGAAAACGTGAACCGTCTAAAGGTATTTGACAATCAGTGTGTTGGATCACTCATACCGGGTGGTATCAACGAGGAGGCAGCGAAGAGGTTGGTAACTAGGTATCTGGTAGTGATTACTGGGCAAGTTCATTTGTTTAGTCTTTAGGTTTGCGCAGACAGATGGTTTGGCGTTGTACTAGGAATGCCAGCCAGTCGTCTATCACAACGAGCAGTCCTTAGTGATGCTGCAGGCGATTGGCGTAAGGCACGAAGTGGACAGATGATAACGTGACGTACAGAAACGAAGTCCTTCACCAAGGGGTTGGCGACTTCAGGTCAGTTTCGTTTCCCGGTTTAGGGACCTCGAGAACCCCAGAGTCGGTGGCGACTATTCGAGCTCAATGGCACACATGTCGTTGTTTGGCCGATTTGTCTTTGAAGCGGGTGCAGTTAATGACACAGGGTAGTGCAAATCGTGCGAATGCCATCTTGCTGATGACGCTCTGTTTTCACTTATAGCTCGGTTTTTGTTTGCAAGATGTAGGCATCTCGACGTTGAACGTTTGAATGATAACGTAGCTATCCTTGGTAAGTAGGTCCCCATCCCTTGGTTTATTCCTAACCAGAACTTGTTTTTGCTTCACGGTTGTGTGGCGGTAAAACATCAGAGAGAACCGCTAGTGTGTTGCTGTATTGCTGGATTGCGTGATGATGCGACAGCTTCCGTTTGCCATTTTTAGGGTGTATTCTGAAGAGTAAGTGGTCGACCCTGGTCTTGAACGGTGGTGTCTTTTGCCAAGCAGGCATGAGAGGAATCGAACCACCGGTATGCTTAACCAGCTTCGCTGAATAAAACACGTACACCAGATGATTAGAAGACGAATCCCAAAATGGCCGTTTTTCAGGCAGTTAGAAGCAAATGAACGGAACCCTGGTGGTCAGGAGATTTGACACCAAGGTGTTATTCAAGTGAATATTTCGCGTTGTAACATCTATCTTAGATCACGTGAGGACACGGCACTAAACCATACGACCTGGAGCAGCACGGTCCAGATGGGCGTCTGAAAATTCAACGAGTGACAGGCGAGTGAGCGTTACCTCGAGCCCGCCGTTTGGAAGGGAACTACAGGTGCCAAGTGTCAGTGACGCAACCGTATGGCGCTGCGACAAACGCATTGAAATACCCCCTGACTTACATCTTCGCTACCTTTTTGCCTAACTTAGGTCTTATCATGTGAATCTCTTCACCTTTGCCCTCGAGGGATAAGGGTTACATTTTCATACTAGCCAGCCAAAGAGCTAACTAGTATCCGTCGACTGAACTTCGAAGGCTTCCATTCACAAGTCTCTTAACCTTATTCCTTCGGGTTTACGCTTGATACATGAGTGTGTAACTAGAACCACAAGTGTGGCAACAAAAGCTACTTGAGGTGACATGTGTACGTAGACGTCCTTTGGCTCCAGCCATAGTGATATACTAATCCGAAAGCTGATGACTCTAATGGTGGGAAGAAAATCGATGAAAGAAGTGAAATAGCTCATTACTTTGGCTCTGTCCTAGATCTCATGTATGCGTAACATGATGCTACTGGATGTTACTAAATTGGTGTGAAAAGTAGTTGGCGTCACTCAAAACCTGATTGTTATCATCGGTGTGGTTCGCAGATTGTCTTCTGCGCATAGGGATATCAATACAGCCTTTCATAAGACACTGCACAGAAGATCATCTTCGGATTACACGCAAAACTTAATAGATCTTTAAACAACCGGAGCCTTGTTTTCACTTGTAGCTCGATAGTTTGGTTTTAAGATGTAAGCATCGTGATATTGAAGGTTTGAGTATAGATGTAGCTAGTTTTAGTAGTTATGTCTCTTTTCTTCCCCTTCTGTTTTTTCTTTTTACCCCCGAAGAGAGCTTGCTTTTTTCACATCGCCGTATGGCAGTTAAACGTCAGTGAGAACCACTGACGTAGTAACGTCTAGGATGACGGCGATGAACCATCCGGAGCTAGATTTTACAAACTATTCTGTTAGTGTAGTAGCCTCTTCCTCCGCTGAGAAGTTCTTCGAGGCGGTAAAGAAACCTGGACAATTTCAACATATCTATGACCATATCAAGTGACGAGTACATCGACAGCCGTCACGTCTTGATTTTAACTTTACTAAGGACAGATGATAACAACGATAACGGCACAGCCTCACTCAGTCATGGCAGTCATCGGACAATTGAAATTACCTGTTAGAACTAGACAGTATGTTCACAAAATTACGAGTCTAATGACTTATCACGAGGCTAAATTTATATACACACAGCTCAGCAAGGTTGAATGGATTGGCTCCATCCCCATACTTAGCACAGATCATCAACAGCAGGTTAGCGTTGAAATCTCTGATGCTTCTAACGAACATGTCCCAGTAAAGTGTCTCAATATGGTAAAAATTGAGACGTCAGAAGATTAAAAAAAACGTTCCATTGCACTGAAATGTTCAGCACAGAACAGATATCAACTGGGACAAAATGAACTTGTCTGTTGAGTGTATGCAGCACAAGCTTACCCCGGATGCCATAGCAGAGGAATCGTTTTACTATCAACACGCCTTGGCTCAAAAGTTGCGAGCAAATCCTAAGCTGTTCCACAAAGAGGTCACAATACATACTAGAAGTAAGATCGGCCTTTCGCAACTTCAAACCTCTGGTCGAATTACCAACAGACAGGTAGATGATGCCAACACTTCGGTTGAATAGCAAGTGTGTGTAACTGCATACTACGAGCACACAGGAGGAAACTTAACCAAATTGCCCCAAATTTCAGTGAGGAAAATCAGAATAAAATAAGAAAACCTGTCGACTCACAAGTCAACCGACCCAGACTTGATATACCCTTTCGTCCTGAAAGGTTGTGATACCGAATTAGCAGAACTGTTAACAGTAATTTTGAACCATCTCACAACGTTTGACCTTCCACAGGAAGCCTAGAAATAGTTCACCGTCACATCTGTATTCAACAGTGAGTGCACAGATGACTCAGAAAATTGTCAACCAGTAGCGCTGCTCTTAGCCATATCAAAAACCATGGAGGGATCACAATCAAACATCATCATGTATCACACTGACTGACATCTCTCTTTATCTCTCCAATGATATGTTATCTACCACTCTCATCACTCACCGAAAATAAGTTTGTTTGCTACGAGTTTCTACGCAATCTAATTGTCCGTGACTTCTGAACGAAGGCTGACCGCAGAACTAGCTACTGGTGTGATCTATTCTGATATTTCGATAAAATTCATCACTTCCTTCTGCTACGGAAACTTATACAAGTACACCTCCTCAGCAGTATTATGAACCGATGAAATGACGCTACCCAGGAAAGTGAAGCGATCGACAGTCTCGAGCGGTTAGTCTGCAACAATAAAAACAGAGTCAGCGCAAACCCAATTTTATAACACTACATTTTGGAGGTAAAGAGAACACATCATACGAATCAATCACTTCATCGTTATCTGTATGTTCCCTGCAGAAGAACTAAGTAAAACGGGGTCGTCCATATACAGTGCATAAACCAGTTCACTAATTGGCAGAAGCTTCACTCGGAGCTCTCTGAAACCTCCAAACGCTCCTTCCAGAATAAAATCCACCATATGGCTGAAAAGGAGAGGAAGGTTGGACACTTCCGTCGAACGTCACATGAAGTGGAGAACGACTGAGAGGGTTGCTCGCAAATGCGAACTTCGAGCTGAATGGGCGTACGAACTCAGCAAACTGGTAAACTCCAGTGGAACCCCTCTGCAGCGGAAACAGTATCGGACAGCATGTCGGACAATGGAATCAGAGATCTTTAGGACCAAAAACAATACGAGCAATGGCTAGGAAGGCGACTGGTGGTGTTCTGGCGTCTGTTCTAAGGTAAAGGCATGATCGCCACATTCGCGACCAGACCAGAAATTCGTCCGTCTATTTTTTTAAAATGATTCTCCCCGAGCTTCAGAAGCCGTCGCATTATGAGACCCGCGAGCATCTTCGATGCGACAGAGATAAGGTCAATATGTCTGTCGTTGTCACATGACGTCCTAGTATTTTTACATTTCGAAAATGGAGATGACTGTCGATAAGCAACAACCATGAGGTACATTTTAGTCTCCCATGTGGAACGCAGTGTGGTCAGTGTGACATAACTGAAACACTTATTTATGTGCCATTACATCCGTTTCCACTTTCATATTTATGTCTACTTAAGTCGCTGCTAGTTGTATTCTAGCCATACGCTTCAGTTACAGGCTAGTTAAAACCAATTCATTAGGCTTCTGCTTCTACTCATAACTTCCAAATGATCGACTGCCTGCAGGTTGAGTTATCACAATTTAAGCATCTTGTAAAAAGACGGATCGTTTTGATACTAACCGTCCACCATCTACTGTAGCATATTACCGTCGATTCTCTCCGCGACGACAAGCTTACTGCTCTCACAAATTATGTTTCATTCTGTCTACAAACAGATTGCCGATTGTACTGATAATGCCAAAACCATCGTAGCTTTTGAGTTTGTGTGTCCAACTAAATAACACGATATTTGCGTGTCGTGTCCAGTCTACCACGAGACAAGAACACAGTTAAGCTCTCTAGCAATTCCTACAGCAGTTGAAATCTATCTCTACTGAATGTGATTCTAAAGCAGTCAGGCCAGAAGAATACCAGAAAGAACATATCCGTAATTTATTCGTTTGGTTTTTAACCTCAAGTCAGATTCGTAGGAGACTGACGGAGAAGAATAATGTTTATTTTAAGACTGCCTTCGAATTACCCAAGTAGTTCGAGCCCACCCAAAGACAGCCTCTCTCGTGCAACACAGAAGTTCGTTTGTTGCCAAACCAGTATCCCGTCAGCACGTCACATCGACAGTCAATTATTTTCACCCAATTATTAGAGCCGCATTCTCCTGTCCATCTAGTGCAGTAATTTGTATCACTGTCAACAATAGCTCAGTACAGGCAATTACTGACACTGATAGTTCACAAAACTGCGTTCTGAAGGTTGTAGCCGAGAAAACGCGTTGGAGAATCAGCTTCCCGCGAGAGTGAATCGCCATGGCCCCCGCTTACTTATCAAGTTGCACCTACAACTATCTATACGTTTCTGTCCGATTTGAGGATACGTTTAAGGAACATATCAAATTGTCATACCAGATCTGTGCAACAAAGTACTACTTGGTCGACTTTCTTCGATTATACGAACGCCTCCAAACCGCGTTCCTTCGAGCTAAACCTGTTTCTTCATTTTGTGGACTTCATACAGCTCATATGAAACCCCCAACCTCTTTTTGAACAACTACCACAAGAATGTAAACCTGTTGTTTCTAAGTCAGGGTGTCTATTTGTGAAAGACAAAACTTATCAAGGCGGAACTCGGAAAACTTCCACACTCCGGTATCGTAGAGCAATCGGGTATCTGGGAAAGCACGGATTGACTGCAGTCAGAAAATTAGCCGCCATATACACCTCAAAACTTACCCTTCCCGACGTATTGACGAAATAATAGCGAAACCTTCGCGATATGATGTCTACACCATACTCGATTTAAGAAGTTAATATCATTACATCTCAATCAAAAGTGGAGAAAAGTGGGACTTTTGCAGGTCGAGGTAAGCTTTCCCAATTTTGTTTTATTCCGTTTGGCGTGCAAAACGAGGTCTCATGCGTCCAACGAATGAATGACGATGTAATCGGCAAGGAAAAGCTTGCTGGCACGCATGCCTACGTTGACAATGTGGCCATATGCAAAACAATCGTGGAAGAACATGATGAGAATTTAAGAAAAACTCGACTGACATTTAACGAAACGACAGGCATCATGAGCGCCCAGTGTCTAGATGAGTAATTAAACGGAACTCGGACAGTCACACTCTTGAAGGAATCACCACCACTGCAGAATACGGAAGCTCTCGAAAGTATGGTAGACATGTTTGCATGTTACTCGCAGTGGACATCTCACTTTCCTGACAGAATCAGACTGATCGTACAAAATCGAAACTTCCCGGTTCCTAAAGATGCCTTGGTTTCATCCGAAAACCCGTATGGGTATCTGGGAAACACAATGTCTACTAACAACAAGCCTGATATAAAAAGTGATGCGTCCGATGGTACCACTGCAACATCACTGAATCAGAATGGCAGACCGAACGTATTCTTAACGGGAAATTTACCACCAGAAGAAAGCCCAAAAGTGGACGTACACCATTATGAAGGCATTAAAAAGTGGCGACATTTTCCAGTGGGGAATCAAGGTGAATCAGTAACAGACTAACAACCTGATGAATCCGTGCTTGATGACGAAGCGAAAGAAGAAATGAAGAACAGATAAGTCCAACAAGAGCGAACCGAATTTTCTGGTTTTCAGCACATCCTTCATTGTCCCAGCTGTGTAACTGTGTCGCCGACGCACTCTCATACGGCTTTTGAAGATGTCACCCATCCAAACTTCAATACACAGCACAATTCCTTATGCTGTCCTGGTATAACACGAATGATACACTTTGTGTGTTCTCGTAATCTATCTTTTTCTCCTGATAAAGTAAAGAAAAAGATATCTCAATGTTCACAATGAGTCGAAATAGGACCGCAAATTTACAATCCGCCACACGCTCCCTTGATTAAAACCATGCAACCGTTTGAGAGACTGAGCAGAGATGTTAAAGAATCTTTACCAACATCACCAGAAACAAGTTTCTAATTACTACTAGTGACGAGTGTTCACGGTTTCCATTTGCATATGCTTGTTTTGATTTGTCCACTTTCACCAAGATAAAGTGCTAGTATGACTGATTTTACATCGTTTGCGGACCCTCCTCCATAACAGGAGTAGTGCAACCAACCGAACAACAACCGAAAACCCGTAATGTAATGGTCAGCCATAACCTCTTAACGGAAATATTTGGAAAGCTATCACGTTTTTACTCAAATTCCGGAGACTCGATATTCATCACTGGAAGTCTGTTGTCTCGGATGCATTCCGTTTTTTCGTTCCACCATTTTACAGCTACCAATACCCACCAACGAATGGTTCGACATAAACACAAAGCAACGGACAGTACGTCGCTAGCTAGCTGGTTGTTGAACTCAAAGCGAGTTCTACTTCGGAAAACGAACCGGACCAATCGATCCATTGGTCCAGGAGGTCGATCTCATGGAACGTGATTCAAAGTATGTTCGGACTCGTTTTTACATGACCGAGAGGATACTGTGTTGTTCAAACATTTCGCCCCTACCGCACAGTGTAATGAACAACCCACTGAAAACAATGAAATCAGTTTGCTTCACAGTACATTTTAATTGCGTTCCGACCTTAATGCTCCGAAGGAGTGTCTAACTGCCTCACCGAATTCCAACATCTTTCCTTCTGCTACTAAGAGTGAAGGCTTTACAAACCACGAATATGTCGCAAACTTACCCATACGGTCTTCATGTTTAAAGTTCTCTATCCCATGTATCACAAAACGTTGTATAACAGTTAATCACAGCCAAGCATAGAACCCCATGGTCTTCAGGTACACTCATTACATAACATAACCTTGTCAGACGTGGCACAAAATCTGGCCCCAAGGGACTTTTGAAATGCAGTTTTTACCAAAAGCATCACCAATGTTTCGCGCATTTTTTGTGCAATAAGTCCAACTTTGTCCCAAAGAGCAAAGGAGGATCAGCGATAAAGTCGAGTTTCACGGTGGTGTGAACAGAATTAAGGATGACAGTTTGAAGTTACTCGGATGAAGTCAACGCCCAATACTTCGGCGGCTGACGGGCCTGCACAACACCATTTCACTACCGGGCGTTTCGGAAAACTGGGATGGTACACGACTACTTGATACTTCGGTATGAGATAACCGATGCCAAGGTTTATATCATTTGGATTATCGCGACTATCATAGTGATATGGAGACGGAGTCGATGGAGTAGGACAAACAACCATTCTTCCAATACCAAAGAGAAAAATTTTATCTAGTAAAGATAACAGACTTACCCTTGCGAGATATATCGCAAATTTGCTCCCACGCCCTTATGTGTTTGGGATCAAGACACTGTAGTTGAACGACGGCGTTATAGGCACGTGATTTAAAGTCTTCTTCACTGTCAAATCGCGTTTTTGATGTTTTGTAAAAAGCTTGTAAATCAGCGATTGGTGGCGCGCAGTTAGAATCTGGGAACAACTCCTGTAAATGCGCGATTAGCATTCCAAACTGAGTGCCCCAATCACCAATATGGTTGATTTTTAGCACTCGATGTCCCAAGAATGACAACAGCCGTGAAATGCTTTCACCGATTATTGTGGATCTATGAGAAATTACAGGATAGAAATGGACTGGTGGAAATGAGTCGTAAACAAAAAATCCTGTGTGGATGTTGCTGGTAGATTTACGTGGAAACGATAGTTGTAGCATGATGAATCTTGGTCAAATGCATAGGAGATAGGCACTTTATCACGAAAATGACAACGGCCTTAATGAAAACGGAATTCGAGTCATCAAAGTGGCGTAATTATTGAAATACGATGATAGCGTAGGTCGCAGAGAACATTAATTTGCCAAGCTTTCCTGTTAGATATTGATTAGTTGTACAGTATAATTAATCCAAAACAGTGTTAAGTCCAGTTACTAGTCACGACCTGCGACTTGGTTGCCTGGCCTACGCCGCGTCCCTTAGGTCGATTCGCAATGTGCGGTTGCACGTCACTGGGCCTTTCAGCCTCAGGATCGAGTATCAGCACATTTTTTAAATCAGAGGCGGTTTAGGGTCTTCAAATTAGGCTGAGCAACTGAAAGCTTAGCAACTCACAGAAGTATCGTTTACACCACGGTATAGAAATTAGTCAGTGGTATATCAAGAACAATAAGAAGTGGGATCCGCTGAATAACTTCAAGTAGTACGTACGTGGTTACAGAATGTGAAAGTATTAATAAGCACCGTGGATGATATCAACGGCAAGGCCTCAGTCACATGCTATAACAGCTAGACGCATAAATGAGGTAAATACGGGGAATTCGACTTCGTAGACAAAAAGTAAAACCACATGGAGATTCTGTGATTGAGCATTTTATGATAGGGGAAGAGACCGACAGACATCAGAAACCTGCCTTACTCGTCAATAAAATCCTACTGAGGCGAGCAGGGGTACAGTAACAATAAGTACAGTGTTCAACGCAACAAAAAAACCAGTCTTAAGGATGTTACAGCAGTCACTTAAGACGGGAAGAAAAAGGCTCAATCCTTGAGGTATTTCACCGAAAGCCACGGAACAAGCTGGTCATGAATTCTAAGATACAGTGTAGCGCTTTGTACAGCTTTTTTGTACAGCATAATTTTCATTGTTTTTCACACTTTTCACCTTTCTTCAAATTCACATGTACACTCGTTTAAATCATGTGAGTTGATTCAATTAACAATACAAATTACACTTCCAAGGTCGCGAGCCCTGTGTTCTTTCTCAGCGTTCTGTATCATGTGCGTACAGATTTTTGGGAGAATTAACGGCTAACGAAATCTGCATTTGTTTCAGCAAAATTCCCAATTCATCTGTTGTCGGAATTAT
>LUCH01006951.1:16291-30800 GCA_013368495.1 Paragonimus heterotremus
TGACAATGGGATTAACATGTTGATGATCAAGTTGTTCTGGTTTAATCTCTATCACATGTAAAATGTGGACCAAACAACAGGTTTAGTGTGTTCATGACAAGTAAATTTACCACTTCTTGCAAGTTAAATTAATAAGCAGTGTTGTCTTTCATCTGTGTATAAACTGTAATTGACAAAATCGTGTCTGTCTGTTAAAATTCATCGGAACGGGAATTCTGCCTGTTCACCTGATGTACAAGTTCATTTAATGGAAGCAATCAGCAAACATAATTAGTTGTTATATTACTCATCCGGGGGGTTATTGAATACCAACATCTGTGAGCATTCCTCGTAGAAGTACGCGTCGAGTGCTGAGGTGCAATGGACGTTGTCCTACGCTACAGAATAAATTTTCATTCCTGACAATTTTGGGTCAGACAGGCAACGCAAACTATGTTTCTGTCACTCGTCGAAAAGAAGGTTTTATGTTGCTGAAGAAATTTATTACAGTCTGTGTAATTTTACAGGTTAGAAAGGTTTAAAACGCTTATGCACGTTTGATTGCTTGTTGGATGGTACTATAGCAGCATAGAGAAAAGAAGAAAAGAAAACCAAACAGTTTCTTTTTAGATGCAGTGGGGATCATGAGAACATGCATTAAATTGCATATAGGCTGATTAGAAATAGAAAGAGAGAGGTGACAGGGACATTTCAATCAGACATGAGACACCAGCAGGTACTGATCATCCAGCATTGACAGTAGACTTCAAACACTTTCTCAAAGTTGTCCTGATAACCAACCTGATTGGCGACTTGGACTATCATCACAAATGTATGCATTCTCTGATGCTGTAGATCTACCTAGTGACTCTGTAGACCAAGATTCTTACTAAACATAACATTGTGACCTAGAGGATACGATATCTGATATAACACTCCGAATGTCCAAGATAACGTCATCTCTGATATGTTGTTGTCATAAGTGACGCGTACTGAGCTACTCAATTTAAGGCAAATCAAAACAGAAATCTGAGAGGCACTAAGCAATCTCAGTTTATTGGAAAAACAGTACCTTTTTCTAGAGGAACTACGGTATTTACGATTGCTGTCAAGCGACAGGAGTTCTCACATTTTGACTGACCAGTTTGGTGCTGTGTTGTTCCACGACCTTGCATTTAGCAACTCGGTTGTTTGAAACAGATACGCATCCTACAAAAACTAATCGCCGTTTATGATTGGTTGTTGCCAGTTTGACCATAATTCCGTCTGTAACGGCTTGTGGCTGAACCCTTTCCAACCGGAAAACCGCTCCATTCCATACTCATTACACCTTTTTATTTTCGATGTTTTTCCATTTCTATTTCTTGAGGACTGCTCATGACTCGAATCATCGTTGTCTCTTTCCCGCGACGTCCGCTCTCTCAAATTCACACGATTTCTTCTTACCATCCAGTCCACATTAACATCGTATGACGTATGCTTACGATCACTGAGCTAGTCACCAAGTGTTCACCGTCTCGGGTTCTCAGGAACACACTGGACTCACACCTTATCTCCTGGTTTGAAGCTTATAGGTATTCGAACCCGAAGATCATAGTACATTTTTTGTTCCATTCTACGTCAATGTAGGCTTCCCTGGGCACTTGACTCATCCAATATGAAATAACATAACAGTTCAGATGTCACGGAAAGTTTACCCTCGCCCTTCTCCAAACATTCGCCTCGTCGCACTGTATCCAATGATCTCATTCGGCATGTTCCTTCTTCCCAGAAGCATTCGGTATGGGTCTTCCCATGACTCTTGGATAATTTGTTGTAATCTTCTGGGTGCCTTAACTGCCGCTTTGGCCTTCACGTTTGACTGACTGTGGTATGAGATACTTGTTCGGTGTCGAAACTCCCACTTATCTGCAAATGGCTTGAATTCCGCTCACCTAAAATGAGGACTATTATCAGAGAAAAACACCTACTGTATGTCATAGTGAGCAAGTTGAGTACGCAGTTTGTTGACGATTGCACCTCCGGTGGCACTACCTAACGAATCAACTTTGAAATTGTGTGAGAAACAGTCCACTGTTTCCAGTCGCGTGTGAATAAATCGGCTGCAACTAGTTGTCAGGGTCTTTCTGAAAGTTCTCCCAACAGCATCGTTTCCTTCATTTGGCTTAAATAGTGTCTTCTACAAATTTATGTTAGTGCACGAACGCTGATTTGCCGAACTTTCTTCACTCAATGAACCGCTCCAGTCCAGTCTCATTACAATGACAGAGACTGATTTTTCTGAATAAGCAGGTGGTCTAGCGATACAACACATTTTGTTGTGATACTCTATACTGCCTCTATCAGCTCAAAGTCTTCTATGAAAAACAATTGACAAGTCTTAGCACTTATTAGTTCCGTGATATTTGAGTGTATCAAAATCCATTGGTTAGTTAATTAAGTGATTTATATTGACCAGTCTGAAATACGCTATGTCGAAACAAGCAAGATCTTTAGGGATAACTGTATGTTCTATTTGTTTGAGCAGCTGTTCTGGAAATTGGATGTACTTTTTTGTCAAGTTACATCGATTTTGTGAATATCGCTTTTGCGTGCAAATACTTAGAAGATAGAATCGATTTGCAAGTTGATTTAACGATTCATCTAAGACATACTGAAGTTCGTAGATAAGTGTAGATGTCAAAAGCACTTGTAGTAAGTGTGTAGAAACCCAGTCCGTTTTAGGATCCTTAGGTGTTGTGTTCCTACACGTGTGCAATCAACAGTAAGCCCTAAAGGCTGTAACAGTAATAGAGAGAGGACACGTGACACAGAAGTAGAAACTGTATTGTCGATGGTGTTGGAAAGGAACGCTGTATCCTGCTGATGTCAACACTGTCCATTCCTCCACTGAATACTCTAGAGTGTTCAACTGTTGACGATCTAATCTTGACAAGGTTACTAGCCTGATCCCTAGACAAATTGGTTGTATCCTCAGTAAGTAGCGTCTCATGAACGAAATCTGTCTATTTACCGCCTTCCAGTCATTGCATATCCGTAACGTATCACTTTTTTAAACCTCATGACTATGGGGTGAACCCATTTGGAACTGTCTAT
This sequence comes from Paragonimus heterotremus, assembly GCA_013368495.1. Classification (NCBI taxonomy): domain Eukaryota; kingdom Metazoa; phylum Platyhelminthes; class Trematoda; order Plagiorchiida; family Troglotrematidae; genus Paragonimus; species Paragonimus heterotremus. The sequence goes on from LUCH01006951.1 coordinate 19,367, forward strand.
TTGTTCGACCACTTCGTTCGAAAACACTTCCTCTATGACAACAGTCACTTATTCTTGTGTGGCCAGAAGAATCAGGCGCGGTGGAGTTATCGGAGACGCCGAAACGAGTTCCATATCAAAAAAGTGTGCGCGATTAGGCTCTGAAAACCCGTACTGTCGCTTCCCAGTGAAGGTAGAATTAGGTAACGAGTAGATGCGTTCTGTCAATAATGATAGTGAGTCGTCGCCAGGAGTATGTTGGCTGGCTTGCGTTAATTGACGGGATCTGCAGCATCGAGTAAAATGTCTTTGTTTACTGCTGCTCATGCAGTGGAGGTTAGGAGCCAGACATGTCTGATAGTCTGTTTTTCGCCGGCCACTGCCACAACACTAGTTAGCCTGTACTACAATCTGCACTGTCCATGCAAGTATTCGGAAAGTGTGTCTTAACCCCACTCAGTTTGTGTTAAACGACATCTCAGCATATACCGTTTACCTGGTTGCGATGTACGGGCTAGTTTGTTTCCAATGCGTGCAACAATCTCTCCTTAGACAAACATCTCGTGTTTTTTTAAATGCTACTGTACTGAACATGTACAGTATGATAAAGACATAACAATCTTCGTTTTTCTGAACTCAGAGATGCCAATGTCGAAACTGTGGCAAAAGGAGCTCATGTCGACATTGCAATGGAACAGACCCAGGACATGTGATGCTCAGCGAGACAACACTAACCCTTTTGGTCACGGATCCATTCAAGATACATTTGACAACAGTTCGGAATATTTACCAGTCGATGACTCACATAACAAGGCGACATCACTGCAGCCGTCGGATAAACGCCTAACAACAGCTTGTCATATCCAAAGTTGCGTCAATTGGCCCCATTTAGTTCAAAATGAAAATGCTGTCACGGACAACGCGTTTATTTCGCTAGACAATACATGCGGATTCAAGTCAAGTTCTACAGCTTGGACATCACCTTGTTCTGTTGAAGAAAACCAAGTGCAAAACAAAGGAGCCATTTATGAACGTTTTGAGTTTGAACCCTCATGTCATCATCGCAAAGAATGTCAAGCTTGCTCAATCAAATATTTTCCGCCTGACATGTCGGATACACACAATGAACATCCCATAACGTGAGTATTTGTCAATGTATCGAACAGCTTCGCGAAATGAATTAGACCATTATTAAAATAAGACAATGTTAATCGTGAGAAAATGTGAAACGATATTGACATTATCACTAAACCGGTAGACAGAAATGAGTTATAAAAGACATCAGTATGTCTCTGCCCACACTTATATCGATTTGTATAGTTAGTGTGGTTAAACAGATGAACCAGGTCAGTTGTTATAGACTAGTAGGCAAAAGGACACCACTATCTACCCTGATTCATCGCACTTTCAAATGCAGCACTACGCTCACATTTTACTGTCGATCACCGAGACTACCTTCGATGAATACAGTTCAGGGTTCGATTAATCGATTAACATTTTCCTCCACTTGACTAGACATCATCTCCAGAACACCCAACGTTTAGCTGAAACTGTTGATGGTTTAATTCCGAATGGTCGTCACACTCTTCCCATGTTGTAATGGCAAAAAACAGTTGGTCCGCAAAGTTGTCTGGTGCACGAACTCCCGTACCGGTTTTGTTAAAATATAAGACCAGGAGCACGTGCATTTATTTGCAGGGCTCATGTTCATTCACACACAGTGAGTGGTAGTACGGTGTCATTCGTCCTAGTGGCACTTCCCTCATAGTGTGTACATACTATTCCGATAGTCGCTTCTGGTCCATCGTCTTCCTGGCGTTGAGGCTCGAACTTCTAGTTCCCGAAAATGCGCACTATACTACTCACAAACGAGGCTACCTTTCATACAGCACCTAGGTATGGAAGATTGAGTGAGCATTATCCTGCACTCTACGAATGTTCATGTTGTTCTCGAATCGATCAGCTCAGAGTCTTCACACGGGCATTTTTAAACTAACTTCCTTCAGCAAAATAGTGTTTCCTCAGTCTGTCCCACACGTATCCCAATCGATCGACAAATTTCGGACTCCGACGCGTCCATTACCACAGAACTACGTTGATAGGAATGAAACGTTGAGCGGTTTACTGAGTGTTATTCAGCGGCAGTCGTTCAAGAGACCGGTGCCGAGAGGTTGGTCCAATTTGTCTCATTCAATCTGGGGGAATAGATTCCAAATATCGAGTTGCCATTGTGACCCGCACTCTTCTTGCGCTATGTTGGCATCAGTTAACCGATGGGGTTTCTTCAATTCATTTTCATGTCAACACTTTATCAAAAAGTGTAACGCCAAACCGAGCGATGATTGGAACGTTTGGTGTTTGAACGACCGCCCGACAAAAAGCCGACGAATTGTTTGCCAAAAGGTGTGATTCAGTTTATATCTGTTAGTTGGATGAAGCGACTTCAAGTCAGCAGTTCCAGTTGATTAATAATGAACAAACGACCGTTCGTTTAAAGTGGCCAAGTAGTTATTTGAACATTTTACTTGCAATGTGACAGGTAGTTAAAAAGAGTTTCCAGGTTGGCGATAAATGTTTATTATTGGTGTGTAGTACTAGGTTTCCATTCTTACAACTCGACTGTCACTCACAAATGACCGAGTATTACATTCCTGTAGACTTTTCAATCAGTCACGTTTGGAACGAAACAATAGATCCTAGTTACACTCTTATTAGAGCTCGTTAACAACGGACAGAGCCAGAAATCTCATCACACTCATGAAACAATGATGTCACTGATCGAGTTATCTCATGCAGAGACTCAACCATCTTCAATTGTGAGTGATGTTCCGATTACCCAATCATGTCGACAGGATACACAATAACTGTTCTATTACTTCCAATCGATAACCGGACGTTGACATGTGACAACTCAGTCATGCGTAATGTGAGGCGAATGGCACAGTGGTCAACACGGTGCCCTCATGAAAACGTGGTCGGAGGTTTAGTCCAGGTAGTGGTAAGGATATGCATTACTAATAAACTCTATTGATAATGAAATTCGAGTCTAGTGTTTCTGTTCGAAACAGCCGACTGAAAATTCCATCTGAGTGCGATTGCTGCGATCAACTATGAACGACGTACAATATATGGGATCTGAGAAGTGAGATCAGAAAGGCTATGTGGCAGAGTTTATGCCATGTTAGATTTCGCTGCATCTTCACGAGTACTGACTACAAGCTGTTAAATTTTGTCTAATCAAATCGCAAAGCACTTTCCAGTCAAATATCCGTCGTCTATAGGCGTACAGTCCCTGTCACTCTGAGGGCAATGAGTTTGACGAACAGTTCCTTTTGATTACGCAGAACCAGTTTGTTCCTTCGGATGGTATGGGTTGATAGTCATATGGATGAACTTGAACTATTTGATCGTGTCCGACTGATGGTGCGTCAATAACAAGTGTCGGACAGTAGCTGAGGCAGGCTGCTTGTAGATTTGGGTGGTGGTGGCGGCGATTGTCGTAGCGTCGATCGGTTGCATAGTTCTGGCATTTGACCCAACTCGGCATGTGTTCGATAATTCCGGTGTGCAACTGGCGCTCGGTTCTGGCAATGTAGATGATTCACACCCACAATAATGTTGGTAGACGGCGTGAAAGTTGTCGGACGGAGGTACCAACCAACTAAGCAGTGCTAGAGACTTGCTTGATAACTGTTGAAGACGTTTCTGTAGGAGTAAGCTCATCTCATTCCTCTTGAAGTGAAGACATTAACTTTCTGAGAACGCCTACCTTCAACTGTTCCTTTCAAACTGGTTGGCTGAATTTCCTGATAAACCGACAGAGATAGCCACATTCCACAATCACATTGTGTACATTACTCAGTTCTGTGTCCAGTATTTCCACAGAACAATTGTGTCCAGCCCAGTCAAAAAGTGTTCGGATAAGGCAACATTTATAACTGATTGGCACCAATCTGGTCAGTTCACGTGTTCTTACGAAACACCGTTGGACTACTTCATCGCATTTTCCAACCTTGAGGGTATCCAGAAACGATAACGAATTCCTGCGTTCTTCATTTATGGTCATGCTATGTAAAATGTTCACAATGCCCAACGCAGTCAATATTTGCTGGCGATTGTTTGCAGTAACGAGTATGTCATTCATATATCGTCACATTTTATTGCAATGTTGCTTTGTGGTTTGGATTTGATTTGATAAAACTCATCGGAGTCTGCACGGAAATCTAATGTTATCGTCTGCCTTTGAAAAAGAAAACACGCTCGCTTTTCCGGATATCAGTAGTAAACGACGGAAAGATGGTATAGTGTGTTGATCAGTAAATCGTACGTCCACCTGGGGTGGACAATATCTGAGTCGCAACAGTATCTCACCCATACAGCAAAACATTCACTGGTTCTCTGTCTGTTATACAACGTTTTAACTGTACGTACAAGTGTTACACCAGATAAGGAGTCAAAAATTACTCGTGACACTTTGGTCTCCAGTGGTTATCCACTAGATTTTATTGATTTTCGCATTAAACCGAAAGTAGTATACTCTCAAGGAACGTTTGTTCCGAAGAAACCGGTGTACATGCAATTACCATACAAAGGAGATAACAATGTTGTTTCTTATGCAACAACCGACGCAGGTCATCCAGCGGATTTACAATGCAGCGATGCGACCCCGCCAAACAGCGCAAGTCGGCTTCCTCGATCGCCACGAGTCATGTGATCGATCCGACAAACGCTTTCTGTGTGTTGATGCGTCATTACATGTCCGTCATCTATGAGTCGCTCAAGGCGCTGCTTGTCATGGGTAACAAGCCAGTCCTCTGTGTGCAAAAGTTGTTAACCCTGGGCATTGGTCTGCCCTGGTTTTAGCCAATGACAGATTAGCCAAATCCGTTTAATTATTTCTAATTTTTATCAATGTTTTGTGTAACAGCTGACGAGAACGTACGTAATGGTAACATCGTCTTGCAAAACCGACCATTCAAATTCTTCATTAAAGTATAGCAGCCGGTAACAAGTACTCGTAAAGAAGTCGTGGCATAAATCGTGCATTTCTGACTTCAGTTTTTAAATTTATCACGGAAAAAACCTGATTTACATTTCAGGCTATTGTTTATGGTAATGTTCTTCTCCATTCTTGTTCTCTGTAGGTCGTGTACCTACTCGAATACCTACATCCACAACAGACTGCGGGATGTTATAACCTCTACATTTGATTCTACCTATTTGAATCAAGTGGACGTGAAAGGTATTTGTAAGTCCAGCGAATATGTTGCAACTGAGTGCGATATAGCAAGTTGCAGTGTGTGCACTAATGGGACTCGTCCGGATAAACAAGAGAAACGAGATCCATCTTTCAGTCAACTAGGTGAAAGACCATCATTCATTAAGAAGAAGCCTACGGTTGACGATGACCATTTGAAGACGATCGAACTTATAGACTGCCCTCCCGGTTGTTCCTCAAATCACACACAAACCACATATGACAAACATGTGCATATCAAGAAGCCATTGAATGCATTCATGTTATTCATGAAAGAAAAGAGAACTCAAGTCATGGCAGAATGTACACTTAAAGAATCGGCAGCTATAAATCAAATTCTGGGTCGGAAATGGCATGCACTGACAAGGGAAGAGCAAGCAAAGTATTATGAAATGGCCCGCATTGAGAAAGAGGCTCATCAGCGAATGTTCCCCGGTTGGTCCGCTAGAGATAATTATGCATGCCAGATGAAACGTAGGAAGAAGCGAATGAATCGTGATTTCTTGAGTTTTGAGCCTAAACTTAAAAGTGATGGACGAGCTATACATCTGTGGACACATGGCAGTTATTCAAATGTCACCTCAACCCCTTCCACGATTATGGGTACATGCTCATATGAGTGTCTATCCAGACAACCGTCACCCAAGCAACGATTAGTCACTTGGTCAGTTAACCAACAACCAGAATGTATGTCACTAAAAGATAACTTTGACTATACATTTCCCATCGACTCTACAATGAACTTCTATTTACAACGTTCCAAATCTCGGGCGACAACGGATTTTTCAACGCAACGCCCAGACTCAAGCAACGCTCTTCAGGTTGACTCGGACAATACTAACGAAAGTGCGTCGTATAGTCTACCTACAACACAAAACTGTTCGAGGAGCTGTACAAGATCATCACAGTTTGATTTTATGTCACGAATGTCATTGTCTGAACAATCCGAGATGCAAGAAACCAACCGGCTCCGTCTAGCGCGATCAACCGGCTTTTCGAACACGAATGAATGTGTTACACAAATCAACACTTGTGAGTTCATGTTAAGTGCATCAGCATATTTTGATTAAGAAAAGAATTTATTACTGAGGGTAAGCAACAGTGAATCCACTTGATCCTTAACTGTTTATGGATAAGAAGTTTATTTTCAAGTTGAACATCACCCAAAATTGATCGCAGCTGTCGCATTCTCAAAGACATTCCAGTCGGCCTTTTTCGAAAGCAAGCACTAGACTCGAGTTTTGCTCTGCTTACAGCTCATCAATAATGCATGTCATTGCCACGGTCAGAATAAGAGTTTTAGCCACGTTTTCATGACGCAAACGTGTTGACCACTGACGAGCTCTAATAAGAGCGAAACTTGAGTCTAGTGCTTAGCAGTTCGAAAGGGGCCGACTGGAAAGTCTATGGGAATGCGATAATTGCGATCAATTTTGAGTGATGTTCATTATATATGAAATACTAGACTATCCCAACACACCATCTTGGTTGATTGCTCATAATATTGTTTCATCTCCAGCTGACTGTTAACCCTTGCTTACTGCAAATTAAACTGTAGGTGTCATGTTTAACTGCGCAATTTGCATTTAGTGTTTTGAAAATATATTCATTACAAAACTAGAGGGGTATGTTAAACGAATTGTGTCACTCTTCCCTCATTGACTTGATCAACGAAGGTTCGGTGAGGGTGGCAGTAACTGACTGATGAAACAGAAACCACTACTGACGGCAAAATAAGTAATGCAGCAGGTTCCTTTTGGCAAGTTCCAGATCGCTCGTAAGTGCTTGCAACTTTGAAATTTCAATGGACTGTTCGGTCAGCTGCTTCCGAAAAGCGGCACTGAATTTCTAGTTGCGTTCATGTTAGAACCCATCAATAGTGCATATCTCTACTAATTCCTAGACTAGAATTTCGACCACATATCCGCGAGATAACCGAGTCGACCACAACTGCATTGAACTCTCATTTGACATGACTGAACTGTCCTACGCAATCGCTGAGCCACATATTCGCTTGTGAGTAGTACTGAGATTTTCTGATCTCTTGAGAGACTACATGGTAACTTTCCTATGGAATTCAGTCGACGATTCAATTGTGTGCACGTATTAACGTGCACATTGAGCCCATGAAGGTAATATTAGATTTAATTCATAGTTCTTAGGTTGCAGAAAACTGGTTGTTTTAATCAACATTGCCTAGAAGAAATATTTGGCTTCCTCTAATTGGAGAGAACTCCGTTAAACATGACAGTTCGTTAAATGAAAAATGCTATTTCTCTGTCTGTATAAATGTTACGTTTTAAAAAAGACTTTTGAATACTCCTGAGGCTCAGTGAGTTATTGATTAGGATAAAAACTTCAGGTGCATTTAGATTGATATCAAAACCACTAGTGAAATACATTCAAATAAAACAATTTTTTCCACAGACTATGAACCCTCATCGGGAACATGCGCTGTGGAGAACACCTGCGAACCGGTCTACTATCATCCAAATCAACAACCAGTTGAGTATGACCGATGCAGACGAGGTTGTACTCACCGACTGGGAGAGCCGTCCATTAGGATTTCTAACCCATCCGTTCCAGATTTGCTTCAGTCAACTCGAAGTATTCCAGCGTCTTATCGCACAAGTTCAGTGTCACACTCAGATCAAGCGTCCCCAAGTATTGCCCAACCATGTGTCGTACAGTCTTGTCTGATGAAGTCTAAACGTTCGGATGTTGTGGCCACCGTCGCAGCAGCAGCAGCAGCGGCTGCAATCGCTTTGAGAACAACATCATGGATTACTCCAGAGTTAGCAACCAACTGTTTGCATAATTGAAAAGGAAATGGCATTGGTCAGTTGCAGCTAACGAGACTACACGTTGGGAGCGAATCTCCGGAAAGCGTTGAATAATAAAACTCAAATATCCCTAAAGAACAAAAGAGGTTTCTTGGCCGAACTACAATGCATAAAACTTTTAATACATGTCTGACGACCTGATAAGTGCATATCCGAACGGTCATCCTTATCAATATGTGTTGGGGAAAGTGTATTTTCTCTTGAAATGGTTTGTTTTCGGAGATATTTTCAGGAAATAATTTGTGAGTTTGAATTCTATCTTTTCGCGCCATAATGTGCTAAAACTTAATTTTGACGCACTTTTCTCTTCCCTCTCTGATTGACTCACTTCATTTTTACTGCATCAATTCAGGTGGGATTCCTCAAGGTTGTTCGGAGACTATGTATAAATGCAGACGCTGATCTGCTATGTTCCCGTTGATTTGAGAGCAAGTACATTCTGGACTGAAAGTCAAGATCTGTGTTTTTCTGGGGTTTTTCGGGTATCGTTACACTCTGTGCTACGTGTTCGTGATAAATATATTGAAGCGTTAGCCGTTTCCCCTTATCGTTGACCAGCCGGTCATAACAATAATTAAGCTATCAAGTGAAGCTAAACTACTGATGAGTAGTAGAGCATCTTCGTTTTCATATGGATTGAACATCACCCACAGTTGACCACAACTGCCGCTTCCCTACAGACTTCCCAGTCGGCCCCTTTCGAACTGCTAAGCATTAGACACGAGTTTTGCTCTCACTAGAGCTCGTCTTGGAGAGAAGTCCTAGTCGAGGGTCATCGATTGGAGCTAACAGACTGTGTCTCCTCTCGAGGCGATTCGGCAAGCTGGTAACTACTCACAAGCGAAAGTGGTTGAGTGTTCCCATGCAACGATAATTCGGTCGGGATTAATGTGAGGTGAATGGCGCAGTGGTAAACACGGTTGCCTACTCATGAAAGCGTGATCAGAGTTCTAGTCCCGGCAGTGACGAGGATGTGCACTACTGACGAGCTCTAATGAGAGCAAAACCCGAGTCCAGTGATTCTTTTGTGCGAAAGGGGCCGACTGCAAAGTTTATGGGAATGCGACAGCTCAGAACAATTGTGGGTGATGTTCAATCTATGTGAAGTTAAATTGTTATGATCGGTATGAAGTTGTAACCACATGACGATTAGTGTGAAAATACACTTTAGTGAAAATTGCCTACTGAAGAGAGAAAAACTCTGCAAAATATACATTGGATATTCATGTAAACGCTGAATACACTATTGAAACAGCTTATGTAAACAGACGATTGATGCCAGAAGATGCGCTGATATCACTGATTTGGTTTTCTTCTTAATGACCATAAAGCTTGAACTGGTTGAATACGTTTTTCACAATCAACGATTCAAAATACGGCAATGTTGCAATCCCCCCTCCCCTCGCTGTGAGCTCAAATTGTTCCAAATTGAATGTGCCATATTTGGAAACGGCCTCTTTTAAAATGAGGCTTTCGATGGAGCCGTTCAGTAGTGTATAAATTCTTTAGATGACGAATACAAAAACAAACCTGCCTATCATTGAGCAAAGCTTGATAATCGATACTGACTAACTGTCACACAGTAGATGTGATCATACAATGTGCAGAATAGATGTAAGACCAATCTGGAGGCTATATTCATAATGATAATGAAATATAAGCCTTTCGGTCTTTCTCAAAACGAAAATTGACCTAATCTGCAGATTGTTCAACATGGATTTCAGTAATCCACTAGTAATGTTCTGCTATTCTTACAACAGCACGTTTATCGGCTTCCATTTGTTTATTTGTCGGGTCCAGGTCAGGGCTGGTTGTTCACTAATGCAAACCCTGAACATGTCATTATGAAACTGTGATCAAGACATAAATACAACCGTGATTATCCATTTAATAAAACCTGTAATTCAAGTATAGTGATTCAAAAATCGACGATCACATTCCAGCTGGGAATACATAGCCGTTTTATTCTTTCAAAGAAAATTTTTTCGAGATTAACGACGAGTCACTATTGTGTTTTTAATTCGTGAAATATTCTTCCACTTTTCCTACGTCACTTAGTAAAAAATAATCAGTGAGTAGGACCTTTCTACTCGAGTTTCTTTCCAACACTGTTCCAGCGAGCATTTCATACTTTGATCATTTTAAATAATGTTGTACTGACTGTTGTATTGAATGAATAAACCTACAAACATCAGCTTCTGGTAAACTAGCACCATAAATTAATGTTCTACATATATTCGCGATTTCATATTTTACTTGCGTTGAGAAGCACTTGCCAAAGTTTACACGATAGATTGAGCGAGTCTTTTGCTCATCCTGACCGGATAAAATCTTCGGCTCTATTAATCCTACCCCCAAGTAGTCTGTGCCGATTGACCCCAAGGTGTGATCCGGAGCCCAGACAGAATGGTTTGCCCAAACCAAACGAATTGCTTCATTGTCTCGATGTTTTGGCCACCGCGGTCCACGATCAGTGGCATCCAGCTGCCGTTCACACACATCTCTGTTACCGTTTCAGCTCACGAAGGGCAACCGTGGACTGGAAACCAATATGCACAGGCCAGTGCAAATGGACACGCTAAAATACGATTTTTGTTAACGGACTGTGCTATCACAACAGTTCTTCCAAACAAACGATAGATAATAAAAAGCTACATTCATGACCGACACAGATTTTCGAATTGCGAAAAAGGTGGTTGAAAACCGACAAGATTTACCGACCCATTTGTGCACTCTGTTATGTTGTGAAAACAGTAGGCGTCACTTGGCACCTCTCAGTTATGTGACCTCGTTACTCATCCGTTTCGTTCCACTTCTCGTCAACATGTCTTACTTGGCCATTTTATCCATACGTGAAGGCTTTGATGAAAAAACTTGTTACGTTATCGAAACCGGAGTGGATAGCACGCTCACAAATGTTGTCCAGATTCACTATGAAGAATAATATTTCCAGGATGCGAAGGTCGTTTAATTTGGATAGTTATTTAACATTCACATTGTATGACTTTGGTTAGGCTATTAAGGACTGAGATAACATGTCGATACATGTGTGTATTGATCGGAACGGGGCAAATAAGAGGTGTAACTCACATTTTACAGTTAACGTGTTTGTTCATAAACTGCGCATCATAAGACAGTACAGAATATAATTGAAAATGTTTCTGTCTGCCATTTAGAATCTACACTTTAATTTCACCGATGGCACGTCAGACTTGTAGGTCTTTGGGTGACTACTTCCTTTTGTGTGTGTGTCTGTTTGTGGTGATGTTGGGTGTGAATGAACGATCTCGCATCTTGAGTATCCGGTGCTCCGACATGGTTCTGAACACTGAGGTACTGCGACGAGCGGACATGA
>LUCH01006952.1:0-19282 GCA_013368495.1 Paragonimus heterotremus
CACAATACTATGATTAGCTTCTTCTAAAGCATGACACGAAAAGTCAAGTACACTCCATAGATGGAGCCAACCATTTCCAAATGGAATTATCAAATTCTACAACATCATGTATACCAGTCGCCGTCGATTACAGTACATTTAATCACAGTAAGGACTGCGACTCCACTAGAGCACTTCCATATATCAATCACGCTTTACGTAACATATTTGACCAATCAGTAGTGACAAGAAAACATGTACCCATAAATACTGAATACGCACCGGCAAGAAACATTACCACAGCATCTGATGCATCCATCCACATTTCTGTGACATCTAACCGACTCTCACCACGACGATTGCACTTTCATACTAGAAGTAGATGTCATGATAACCTAAACAAACCCTTATGTAATCAAGTCCTATAAGTCTATTACCCAAGAGATTTTGTATACACAGTTGACATTTTTATCACTGCGCTGTCCATACTTCAGCAGTTAATTGCAAGACCTTATTCCAAAACTTGAGGGGCATTTACGGAAATAGCAATCGCAAAGTGAACTATGATTCTTGCTGACTCCAAAACACTTCCGAAGAGTGTATTGGATGAATGCCAAATGATTTCGTTTCATTACTCGTTACGTCTAAACACAATTGCTTGTATTTGGACGATGAATTATGTTCCATATCTTCACTGAGAGCGAGCGCGTACCAGAGAGGCAGATTATGGACGAGAATCCGTTGACATTACATATATGTATTTGAACACAAACAAACGTGGATTACGACCTGTTCGTTTTGTGTGGTTGATTCGGGCTCGCACCAATATGCATGTGAGTGATTGTTTTGTTCTCGGTTCTAATTGTTCCTCAGAGATGACGAATTCACTAATTCGCTAAACTTGTATTTTGCCACTGGATAACTATAATCGGCAAATATAACAGGTTCGTCAATTAGATGTTTCGAGCAAGTGTGTGATTGGTTTCAGATATACCTTCAAATGCCAGCTAGTAGAGGAAGCACGATTAGCATTACTGACTGTGCGTTTCGTGTGCAACATTAGCGTCTGTGTCCAGCCAACAAAAGAAAGTGTCTGCAAAACAAATGTTCAGAAAATTTTGCGTATCCATCTATTGTCGTACATTAAGTCACGCTTATGATCGTCTTCGAGTCGAGGTAATAGAAAACTAGCTAGCTTTTGCATTGGCCTAATAGAAAGTGTAAAACAGATATCCAATAATCTTGCTTAGATAGCATGCACGCTGTAACAGTGTTATGGTGTACCGCTTCGATAATCTGAACAAAACCACCTAGTGACAAATTTGTTAGGCAACTTCATCAGATGAGAAATCTAAACAATTTAATTCGCCTCACTAAACATATATTGGAATGTTCATTGTAGTACTTCAGACATCTGTACTTCGATAGTCACCAGAATAGTCTGATCAACCTCGAAAACTACATGAATCCAATTTATCTACATTTTTATCCGTCTAATTGTTTCGGAAATATGTCACAGTAACAATGCAAATGTTTTCTCGTGCGTACTACATAGTTTGCCTATGAAGGAGGAGTCTGTCGAAGATAGCGAAAATTTTTCACTATCATGTCGAGAATATAATAATCCATCCTCCTCATATAATCGGTAATATGGCATAGAATTTGATTGAAATGAGTTGCTTTCCACAAATGATTTACGTATATGCTAGACGCTTCGTCTACTAGGGAGTGTCACATGTGAAATTTTCACCCGTGACAATGTTACCGGTACGGCTTCAGAAAAACATCATTCTGATGAACTGGACAGTCTTGCTACAAGCAACATGTCGCTGATTTTAGTAGAAAATTTACTTTACTGTGAGTATTTAGACGGCAGTGTGCATACATCGTAAATCTTTTGATGAGACGAATTTTGCACAGTGTGAGAAACGAGGTTACTGAAAGCGAAACGTAATTTACCTTACCATAGCAACTACTAAGATGTTTAAATCATCGTCGCAGAAGGAGAAAAAGAATGCTTCTCCACAAGGAGAGTTGGCAGTTGACACACATGTGTGCTATCCTTTCAACGCATGTTCGTCTCATAAGCCATCCAAGCTTCTGAATTCATTGTGTTGACAAATCAATCCAAATAGGTTTGTGAAGCATACAATCATTTTATTTAAACTGTGTACATACGGTAAATAACAGTATTAGCACATTGACAATATTCCTCTCACAGAGAGTTCACATTTGTTTGTTTGATAATGCTAACGGATAATTAACTAAATCAGTATATAGAATGTATTATTTGGTATCAAAGACAGTTGAGATGAATGTGCATTGGTATTGTTTTCTGCTTTGTTTATGTAAACCATGTATTTATACCAATTCCATCATCCAGTAAGTGTTATTTCTTCTTCAACCAGATCGCTTGGAATATGATATAGTTCTTATGAAGATCAATGGACGCAGATCACATGTTTGGAAGAGAACTACAGTTACATCACTATTCAGAAACAAATGTATTCTGCCGTGGCCGTTAGAAGGTACGAAAGGTATGTTTGTTGATTGGGACTGAACAAAATACGCCGGTGGGCTGTTCATGTTGCTTCAGTTACTGAACTAAAAACGGTGAAGTGGTGATAAGCAGATCTGCGACCTGCCGTTCAGAAGCCTGAACGCCGAAATTCAATTCTGCGTCGATAACGTCAACCCAGGTTCAGGCAAGGGTTCGGTGATCAAAATCGGATTATAGTCTTATAAATAATTTAGTGCTGTCTGCTGTTTTATGAATAGCCATTTCGTGAAGCGTGTTGTACTGTTGTAGTGTTTTGTTCGATAGGGAGAAGCATGTGATAGGTTACAGATCAAATCCGTTATTTAAAAATCCATATACACCTTGTGAGGACGCTATTAATTCAGATAAGTTGTTCGGTCGTTCTCCCAAGAACTCTCGCGTTGAGCGGAGACCAGTGGCGGTGTCCATATTTCTCACTGTACAGTTTTTCATAGACACTCAAAGTATACCGTCCCTCCTCTAATTGGGCGACCGGATAAGAATTCTGCATACGAAACAAACGACATACATGGAAACTCGATCTGCTAACTGGCCGACTTGGTGGCAGGCCTTAGTACATCGCTGGTGTCACGATGAGACTTGGTCTCAAATTTGTTGCATAGCTTCATCATTCCGGTTTCTTTCCGGCTATTAACGTTCTCGTTATGCTTAGCCTAAGTATTCGCAAAACTAAACTAAGCGGCTATCTGTATGATAATGCTCATTATGGAGTGGTTTATACTATAGTTTAAGCTAACGTTTTAGGTGCTTCAACTTTCTTGTAATAGTTTCGGAACAGGTAAAGTTAATTTTAATCAAGACAACTATGCTTTCCCCCGTAGTTTGTTATCTGGTCATTAGGATTGCATGTCACATTTCAACGAGGCTTTGCTGCTTTGACTACTTCTGGAAAATCTATTTTTCATGTTCCATCTATAAGAAAATCTATTTTCGCAAGTGCGCCAGTCAATGATTGATTCATCTCGTTATTAGGAGAATAGTAAAACCACCGAAACACATCCACATAAGAGGTCTTGTTCATGATGAGAGGCCTACTAATTATTTTTCAATCATCAAAGGACGATCATTATAAACTTTTGGGCCGGAGAAACATTTTAATGAACTGACAGCAGTTTTGTATTCCATTCCAAGGAATTTGGGTCCCAGCTGATGGATGCACAGTGTACTCATCGTTTTGTATTTATCTACTTGCATGCTTTCTGGGGAGCAATGTCGAGTGTATCCCAGAGACTGCACGATCAAGAGTCAGTGTCCTAGATGCGTAGACTGTAGTGTCGGTCTACAGCCAGCGGAGCGTTCGCAAGATGGGTTGACAGTCCGTTTTACTTGGTACAACTGACCACCTAGAATCGTCAGCTGAATCGGAAACGTAAACAGTGAATGAAACTAACATGAAACGGGGATTTTCTTTATTCCAGGGGAGCAGCTGTAAGAAATCCCATAAACCTTCAGTGATATAAAATCACCAAAAAATATTGGAAAAAGTCAAAGGTACAAAGGATTGTATGTTACATTTGATGCGTGTTTCGCAAGTGTGTTACACCAATACGTACTGGCCGGTCTGTTGGATCACTCATGTGTTTCAGTTCCAACCACTTCGCACTAAAACCCTGACGTGTTGAAAACATCTCTCATGATGTCGCAAAAGCTAGCAAAACAATGTTGTTCAGTACCTTGTAAAAGTTGAGTTTTCAAACTCAAAAATTCACATTCATATTGGGCAGGAGGTTGCAGTTTACTGGGTAAAATGCGGAAGGGACAACTTAAGCCTTGTGTATGTCTAATGACCGGTTGATACCTTTGTTCCTCACTATTTCTGTTCATCTACTATCTGTTGTTTTTGAGAATCCTTGTGAGATCTGAGGGTTGTTTTAAGTAATTTTTTTAACCAAAATCGGATGTGTTGTATTTAGCAACGGTCACACTCGACCTTTCAACTTACCGCTTAAACGTCGCGCTGGTTAATCTATAGCTGTCCAATTGAGCCACATTTCACGCAATTGGAAATAATTGTTTCCATAAAGACTAGTGAGGGTTTATGTTGAACGCTGAACGTTACATTTGGGTTTCAGGTAATGCGCGTGCAGCAATGGGAGAAACACACAGCAAATTACAGCAACTAAAAAGGCAGACAACTTTGGGCCAAACCACAACACGCCAAACTGCTTGATTTGTTTGACAACCTACTCCGTTTTCATTACGTGTCCTGCATAAAGTGAGATCAGGTCCTAGTTGTCAGTCTCCGCCGTCAGTGTCTACTGACACACCAACACTGGTTCAACTTGTATTCGTCCTTGATACCAATCTGGTACAATGAGTTAAACGTCACTTCAGCTGCCGGTGAAATAAAATAATATGTGATAAAGCATTTCAATAAGATACACTTGTGAGTAGATTGATCTGCCTTCTTACTAACAATCGGTAGGCTCAATTTGACCGCAATAGCGTTAGAGGGTCAAACAACTCAGCAAATTGCGAAATACGTCGGGTTTGTAACGACCACTCTTAAATAGCAGGATGGATATTATCTGCTATAGCAATCTTGATCGGCCTTCACTTGCTAGGAATATCAACAATGTTCACGAGATGTCCATCTGGGACTGACACATCATTTTATAATGCTTCCTGTTTCCGCAATAACCATTGCAATTCTGTCAGGTTTGATGAAACAGTGTTCGTAGTAGGGTTTGTTTATACGTAGTTAGAAATGACGGAAATCTTCTAATTACTAGCCAATCGAAGTAGGCGTGATACACTCAGAGTTGTACTGAACCGTCGTATTTTCTGGTTGGTAAACTGTCGTAATAAGATGAACTATGGTCCCATCCCTCTTCGTGAGAAATAGGGTTATGTCGTCAAAATGTAAGAAACCACAAACTGTAGGAAAATAGATATTACTAATGAAATTTAAAATGATATCGACCTGCTTCTGTTGACAGCTCGAACGAACAATAACCTCGCACGATTACATTTGGTTCACGCAAAAACCTACATCCGCCAGCACTAGGCTCAGTAAAATTCTAGCCAGAAACACGATCAACTATTGTGTGCGACAGTAGTTCAAACTTAGAATAAATATTTTCAGTAAGCAACGCGGTAACTGCTTTGAGACAATCAAGAGCCGTATACAAAGATGATTTCTGACTGGACATAAACTCACAAAATCAACGGCTTACAGGTAACATTCGTGTGTAGAGTGTACGCACCAACTGGATATACTTTAATGGAATTCGTCTTCATCCTCTCTAGTGCTTATAAAGGTTATCTTATCTTGTAAGCAGGCAAACATCAGGGACATCAATCGAGGCACTGGGAAACAAGCGTCAAGAAATCCATGACTCAACCGGATATTGGAATTTCGAGATTATCGGTGTTCGCCTCATTGTAACGTGTTTAACTACAGATTGGTTTGGTAAAATCAACAGATTATTTTGGATAAAAACGGAAATAATTTGAAAAACACTATGTGCACGTTGGTCATGTTTGCAGTGTTGAAAGTGTTCTACAAGCGTGCAAGAGATTGTTTTAGAAATGAAATTGCAGCCGATTGAGACGTACTTGGGAGTACAGGCAATAAAAACGATTCAAAATAAAGCAAGTTTCAGGTAAAACAACCGGCAACCTGATCATATATAGCAGAGCTATAAGGAAACCCAATGGGGGAAATGCAATTTTTGTTGTACGTAATGTGTGATTTTCAGAGTTATTATCAACACTGAAATCTCTCTATGAAAATTGGAGAAAACGTGTTTTAAAGTGAACGGCTGCGTCCATACAATCGAATCTACCATAATTAGTTTCGCATTTAGCATGCTTCCTACTTCGTGATAAAATCGAGTCATATATATCGAAAGTACACCCATGTTTCAATCGTTATAAACTTCAATAATGGGTGTTACAGAATGTCTGCACAACCGACAAATCAGAGCAGTTCTATGAAGGTAATATTTCTGCATGTGCTATATAAAGGTTGTGTGAAATTCTCAACCAAGCAGGTGGTTAGTTTCGAGTCAGTAGAGAATGTTCGCACTAATATTCATTTTGAACGTGGTCACGTTCTTGAGTAAGTTGTGTTGGCGTTGACATACGCTGAACTCTTCCCGTTTTGCATTTCTGGTTCACTGCTGTGGATTAACCGTTGTCGCTTTCCACAATATGTATGTGCAAATCGTTTTTAGACTTGATAGAACTCACCAGTTTGCATCTGTCACATACTGCAATGCATCGCAGATATACGATATTAACAATTATACAACTAGCTAAGAAACGTTTTTCACAATGCAGGTCGAATTAAGTAAACTACAAAAACACCAAAATGAAGAATGTGCTGTTGCAGTATATCATAATAATTTTGGACTTCATATAAAAATGAGTAATCTGTTCAACGAACATTAAGAAATCATCTCTCATTTCTGTCTTAATTAACACCAAATTTGCAGCGATGAAAATGAACGTTTGTGATAATGCAATTCAAACTATGCTAATGTTTCCATTATGGAAATTCACGAGGCGCCCAATAACTTGTACGACGTCCACCCGCAAAGATCTTTCTTCAATAGTCGAATTGGGAACCAGCGCTCAAAATGTATTATACTGGAGAATTACCGGAAGAAAAGATTTTAAGGATCAATCAATATACTCTCATAAGTGTATACACCTAAGCGCAATTAACTCAGAATCAGCCAGTGTCGTCTGCACAAAAGGAAAAGCTACATATCAAGGGAGTTGACAATACGTCCTCCTAATGTGTAACCAACATTTCTCATCGATGAATATTTTTGGCAAACAATGAGCACTCCATTATTTTGTGATCAGCACATGGTGAAACATATTCAATATTGATTCTGTACAGCACCACTCCATTTTCGATTCAACTAAATGATACATTTTGCACGACAAAAGCGCAATGTTTAAAAACAGGTGTAAAATCACACGCGGATGTTCAGTTACGGAGGTGTTCTCAGAAATTATTTGCATGTCACAACTACAGTGTCAGCTTTATTTAATTTTCTATTTAGAGGAAATGTTGCATTCCATCGTATATTTTGTGTAAGCAACTTTTTTAGAAGTCGGTTCATCAGGGTATAGACTTCTAATGTATTGAATGAGTAGTTCAACATTTATTCCATTATCATTCATTCTATACTCAGTACCAAATATCGTAGAAGACCTTCCACTAAATCTAATAAAATAATATGCAGAAATAAGAAATGTACTCTGTTCAGCTTCAGTCATATTTTCTCTATCGATGATGCATAAATATTCCTTATTGCACCAAATTTTAAATGTTAGGAGAGAATGGAAATAAAAAAACAGTTCAAAATAAACCAGGAAATAAAAACAAGGGTCTGCCATATATTCTGAATCAGGACAGTGGATGTTTAAAACTATTCAGTAAAATTTAATTTATCCGCCTGTATTATTTTTTCGTATAAAATTAAATCCCGCTGTCATATAACTTTATTGATGTAGATCTTTAACATACATACCACACGAGATGAACTTCCCTTATGTGATAATTTGTAAACATCTATCACATATGTTCAATAAGGCTGACTTAATAGACAACTAGTGTAAACACAATTTCATCATCTTTAGCTACATGCTATTCAAGCGAACCGAATAAAAGAATAATTAACGGAACACGAGCCGAGGATGGTCTTTACCCTTGGATCGCCTTTTTAGAATTCAAATTAAACGGATTGGAATATCGTTGTGGTGCAACTATCATCAGCAACAATTGGTTGCTCACGGCTGCTCACTGTACTTGGCGTAGAGGCGACTTTGAGTAAGTGCGTGAACCTTTGTATCGTTGTTAACTTCTCCAGTCATTTGACCCTCATTGTTGACAGGTCATGGTTAACTAGCATCAAATAATCTTAGTCGACCTGTTCAATCTGGTATATACGCTAACAACGTTATGAACTATTTTCTGAGCTCATACAATAACAAGACAATACAACGTCATTATACACACATTGATGACGTAAGACACTCTTGGTATTTCAGTTACCATTTCTGGTAGTGGTTGGTTTTCTACGCATTATATAAGTTCTGAAGCACCTGCATTGCTGTACCTGAATGAACAATGTTTGAAGGTGAAATAAAATTGAATTACTGAATTTCAAGTTTGGACATGAATGTTTATGTCAAAGGATATACTTTTTTTAAAAATGTAAATTATATAAACAAGATGTGTGTTTGTAGTCTGCTGAAAGGTTGACTACAAATTACTGGTTACATAAATGAGTTTTATTTAGCTTATTTTTTAAATCTCTGGTGAAGTAAAGGTAATCCGGACTTCTGGCGCGTGCAAATCGGAAGTACAACAGTTGTGGTGAGTTTTGCTCCTCATATGTGTGTGAGCATTTTCTTAGTATATGTGCATCGATATGAAAAATAACAGCTTTCTAAACATTTCGATCAACAAGATGGCTACTTTACATTTTAACAACGTCAGTCAAAACACTCGTATTCGCAGTTTGAAAACAACAGCCATCATATTATTCCGCTTGTTCCAACATGTGTTTTTAAAGCAGCCTGATTCGTCTCCTTGATTTGGATGTAGCCAACTACAGGTGGTCTAAACGCTGAATTTCACCACCTTCAAAATCATGTACATAATTTATTGTTGGTACTACTGCACTTAACAACGCTGGAAAGCGTGTGTAGGAAAAAACACGTGTGGTTACCGAACCGTAAATAACCCCTTCGATGAGCTGGATATGACGATTGATGATTAAAACGCATTGAACATAATCATAACGTCTGAGTTGTCCACTCAAATGTCTGTAATAATTAAAATTTCACTGTAACGGTTCTACTCTTATACTGGGAATATATTTTATAAACATTTGGACAGACCATGTTTTTGTAATTTGTGTTCGACTGCTGATCTACAGATTACGTACACATAATTTTTGTTTTATGCCACTGGTTCAATGCAATATCAATTTCTTATTTATTAAACGGCGGATGGTACAAGAACCGTGAGCATCACCTTAAGTTAGATTCCCTAAATACGCCGAAACAGTGAATGAATAGATGAACGAATGAATATTGAATGATTAAAGCATAGCTTCTATCGACTCTGAGAAAACATTTCAACAATCGGGTCGTTTGAATGCTGTCATTTTGTTTCATTTCCGATATCTGTGTGTTATCACATACGCTTATATATATGTTAACACTAGAGTATGTTCTTCTAATTGAAGGAGAGCAAGGTGTCACAGAATGAGCACGTTATTCACGGAAACCAGTCTACATATTACAGGTATGTCTTCAAAAATGACGAGGTATTTAACACGGATACACATGACACAGTTTATTTTATCTACGTAACTGAATATAGTTTACATCAACAGTCCGTGGATGAGTCGTCTAACCTCACCTTAAATTATCTCTTTAAAAACATCCGTTTCATGATTATGTTTTACTTGCTTTTCTCATTGATCAGCAATTTGGAGAACACGCTCATTCTTACAAACGATGATGATGGACTACTTGATTTTCGCCAATATTGGTTGACTGCGTGACCAACCTGTAACGTAGCGATTGTTCACTTTTATCATGTAAAAGGCAACAAAGATACACTATTTTCCTTAGCATGCTTTCCATGCTCTTTCAGTGAGTCACTTGCCCGAGAAAGCTTTGAAAACTAAGGCCGGACAGGCAGACTGTCACGTACAAATAAGTCATCAGTAGTATACTTCAAATTAGTTCTGGTAAAAATGTTCGACCTCCGTGAAGATACCGAAGAATCACCATACTAGTCCACCATAAACGCGGAAGATATACACCAGCTGTAGAGCATTTCTGTACAACTTACTAGTATTTTCGACGCACTTCTTCTGAATGTTTTTATGCTTGATTTCGAAGATTGACGTAAACTTTACGGCAGTTACGGCTGCATTGTGGATGCAACCCAGTGGGTATAGCCAAATTTAGATTGAGGAGACCAGGGGGGGTTATTATTTAGTCATATTTAGCCTACCGATCAGAAGTGAAACGGTATGTGAGCCATTCTAAGTGTGGTCAAAATGCTAACTACCGAACGAAATACGATTTCTATTAACGACTGCGAGTTTGATCTGATCTAGCATTGGATCCTGAAATATCAATCTGATCAGCATCTCATGAAATTATAACCATGTTTTTAACTGACATCATGTCCGCTGTACATTAGAAATCTAGTCTACATTATGGATTTTGCAAACCCTGATGTAGTTCAGTGGTTTTAGTAACACTGAAGTAACGTTCATCCGTTTTCGTATTTTGGAAAGGTCTTAAATTGAATGAGTGAATGTTTTCTCATATACCACCTAATTCTCTTGTGAAGGAGCAATCAATCAAAAGGAGCAAAATCCCTTCACTTCCGTGTGGAGAAAATAATAATCCATCCTGCTCATAAAGTAGGTAAGATAATTCAAAACGCGATTGAAATGAATTGCGCTCACATATAATTTGCATTTATGTTGAACGTTCTGTTTAATGAGGGTACCTATGGTAAGGAATGCTTACGTGTCAACGTTTTTGCTTTCAAAAGCATATCATTTTGATGTGGCACATAATTATTTACAAGCAATGCCAAATAATTTCAGTAACACGCAATTTAAAGTAATTATACATGATGTTGCAGGCTCACATGAAAATCTTCCGATGAAATGGTCCAGAAAGCACAAACTCGCGATTAAGAGATATAGTTTGGTCTGGATATGCACGAATGTATGTGGCATGTTGGAAATGCAACGGCCGATAGACAACTTACTGTGTCAGTTGAAAACTGGTTGCAATGGGAATCACACAATGTACCAATAAAAGTGCATACCCACAAAAAAACTAATACTTTACGCATGCTTGTTCTTGCCTTTCGAAAAATCACACGCATGGTCATGCCCGAGAGAACTAAAACTCCTGTTTATATTATGTTGGCAAATCATACTTTAAATGAATTCATGGATCAAGTGATTATTTTATTCAAACTGTGCACTCACAGTGAGAAGCGGTAACAATAAAGTTTTAAAAAATTACTGTTGGGATTTCAACTTTGTTCCCATTTACAGAGGAACGGAAAATTGGTTAAGAAGTACGATAAAAAAATGTTGTTTGATTAGCGCAAAATACTGCATTACTACAAACTTCGTGCTTATATTACTTTCTGCTTTGCCCACTTAAACCTCTATGCTACGTTATTCTCATCATTCGGTATTCAACATTCATACTTCAAACAGGCATTTTGGATTATGACATAGCTTTAATGAAGATTAAAGGACGCATTCCATATATTTGGAACAAATCTGTACCTGCATCACTGCCGACAAGCAGGCTTAGCAAACAGTGGCCGTCTGTGGGCACAAAATGCATAATTGTTGGATGGGGATGTACACAATATGGAGGCAAAGGTGCTGATACTGCTTCGGTTATAGAACTGGAAGTATCATCTACACGACTGTGCTACTTAATCTTCAGAGTGGATCTACAACACGAGTTCTGCGCTGGTTACTACAAATTAGGCAAAGGGACATGTATGGTGAGTGAAGTATTTGACATTTTTATAAATCAGATAGGACTGCATGAAAGCTAACCTGAAACGATTTGATATTTTATGGATCGCTAATCTGTAAAGCATGATGTGCTAGTGTACATTGTTTTTTTCAGACAGTGACAATAAGTTTGCAAGTTATAAATTAGGCTTGCAATGTACAATCTCATATACGTTTTACGAGATACCAGCAGGTGATTGCAACAGACCGCAGTCGTTGCATTTTCCGGTGCACTTGACTTGGATTGTAAGCTCATCACATGTTTGAGCCATAAATGGTTATGTGTTCAACATCAATCATGGTGCATACCAGGTTGTTTATGCTAGCAACAATAATGTTTGCCCTCCAACTATGCGTCATCTCTGATCACTGTGGATTTATACAGTTCAACTCTTTTCAGTCACCTATAATATATTAGGTGAACAAAAACTGTTTCTGGTAGTTGATCAAACGATGCTCGTAGTGGTTAACACCAATCAACAATGCAGCGTTTACATGCGAACGTCTCGAATACAAATATCAGGCTCATATATTGAACAACATAGTATTAGCAGGCAAACAAAACCAGTATTCAACCAAGGCATCTGCATTCATGCTCGATGTCCGCGATTCAAGCAGGTTAAACATTTACGCATTACGATGTGATTCACACATTCCTTTCTGGTAAAAGCTCAGAAAAGTGGTAAAAGTTGACTATCTAAAAACGGATTATTAGTGGCCTTGGAGATTAACACGAGTTGTACCTGTCAAACAATAAACTTAGTGTGTACCTATTTCTTCATTAGCATGGTAATGCAATATATCATTCAAAGGGACACAGTTCTGCCAAAACAAGATAGTCGTGGGCCTAAACACATTACAATTAAAGGTGTGTTGTTTTAACAACACCAAATGAAATCAGAGTTTCACCTTACAAACGAGTTACTTTAGGTAGCAACTGATGGCATGCGCTAGCGCATATTCGATTACGATATGGTTCATATATATTTAGAAGGACGAAAAAACGAACGTTTACATAAAACTGCATCAAGAATATTATTGAACTTTATGAAACATGTCTATTAGGCCATATCATACGACGTATATAAATCCTAAGAAACTATTTTTGCCGTTGGTCATTAAACACCCCTGCTCAAAATGTCGAACAGGAATGACATGAAATTATTGTAATGTGCTAGACTCATTCATGGAATATTCCACCGTTTCTATTACGAATTCAACAGGGTGACAGTGGAAATGGCTTAATTTGTAAACACCATGGCACGATGACGATTGCGGGCATATCCAGTTCGGTACACTCGTCGAAGCCGGAAAGCTTTCCTAGCATCTTCGTGCGTGTAACATCTGTCATCGACTGGATACGGACGGAAATGGCGCAAAATTGAATGATATATTTTTGGAGGTGACATGGCAATAAAACGAAATTGGTCAGCCGTTTGTTCTCGTTTATGGTTTGAAGGTTTCTAGACTGTTTGATGTTTCAATCGTTTCCAGATTCCCATAAAATTCATAAGAAGTCAGTTATGCGAACAGCTGTTTTCGGTAATTCCCGGATGGCAGCCTAAACTGTGTGAAGCTCACCAGTTAGGAGAGACCTGAGCGTTTATACTTCATATACTCTACAATGAATTGGATGACAAATGAGCCTGAAACTTTACAATTATGATCAGTCAACTCAACTAAATCAAGCTTGATAAAACTGTCGTCAGAAGACAGTTTTTAATGATTAGGTTGATATACAATATCAACTTGTTGCTTCTAAATGATAATTGTACGTGAATAAAATGTTGCAAGGTGAATAAGAATGTGTAGGCACATAGCAAAAAGATACCCATTAGAAACAGTTGTACTACAGTTCTAAAGTGATGAAATGCACCTCGTAGCTTCGTGTTTTGCAATGTGTCAATCGCTCCGCAGTCTCAAAGTACCTAATTGTGTACGCTTTACATAAATATCGAAAAGTGTATGGAACTAGAACGTTTAAGACCGATACCGTTCTAGTAACGTTTGCTTTTTCTCACCAAAGGTCTGCCAATAATAAAACACCACAATACAAATACAGTGTTTATCGAAGCTGATGCAAAAAGCGGACTGTTTGTTCCAGTAGTAAAACTTACTCCGCATATGTTCAAATTGTCATATGAGACTCCAGTACGCCTGAGTTGGTCCTCCCATATCGCTGAAATGTCAAGGTTAGCATCACTCTACAAGCCACAAATAGAACGACTACATTGATTATCCACTGTTGAAAGCAACCAGCAACATCATCGTCATATATATTATTGATGGAGGTTCGGAACGTCTGGCGGGCTGTATACCCGCAGTCAAAGTCGAACGGGCATCTTTAATCGAATTTAGACTGCCGAGGATAGACAATGAAGTAAACGTCAATTAGCAGTCGCCCAGAATTGAATCAGTCATATTCGAAGCGATGCCCATTTCGGGGCAGTGAACAAGTTGACCCATTTTAAGGGGCACGATTTTATTTTCAACGTCCTGCGGACAAAAGAGTCAGTTGGTTTGTGTAAGAACTGTCACCGCCGGTTTGCCACTGCGTTTATACTGTTCCATAGTTTGCTAATCACTGCTCAAGGTTTCATCATCAATACCAATATTTTGTGAATCAATTATAGTTGCATTTAATTCCTCACAGTCGCATTAACTAAAGCGAGATGTGAGAACACAGCTGGTTCATAGTTTGTGTTTTGTTAGCTGCAGCTGTCACCATATTTCCACGTTCGCAAGCTTACGTGTTCACATAGAATGTAACGTAACATATCACGTGATGTTTACGTCACGAAATCAAGTTATATTGTTTTCCCACTCTATGCGCCCGAACGGAAGTGTAAAATGGCCATAATGATGTAGTCTGCTATCATTTTATACTTACTACATGTAGACGAGGCAAGCCAATAATAATCTAGGTCGAATGGTAAATACCAAATAAATAAAGCATATTAATTACACAAGGCAGCTTAATGTGTTGATTATCATTAGTTCTCAAATTACTCCACGCATGGCCAAACTGTCGCTTTTTCAAATGCTTTGAGTAAAATTCAATAACATGAGTTTTGATAGCCGTATGTTATGTTTTGAAATCAGTTTCTCATAAAACTAAACCTTCGTTGGCGTGGTCTAAACAACGCGAGGGAAGTAGAAGTGGACTACCATTGTTTTACAAGTAGTCAATAGTGTAGAAAAACGATGCAGCTTTAGACAATTTGAC
Source organism: Paragonimus heterotremus (assembly GCA_013368495.1). Taxonomy (NCBI): domain Eukaryota; kingdom Metazoa; phylum Platyhelminthes; class Trematoda; order Plagiorchiida; family Troglotrematidae; genus Paragonimus; species Paragonimus heterotremus. The sequence continues at coordinate 15,308 of LUCH01006952.1, forward strand.
GGATACACTACAATGTTCGTTAATCGTTTTACAGTCCAACGCTATCAATTGACACATTTTTTGAGGTATTCCAAACACGATGTTCGGTAAGGAAATGCGAGCGTAATAAACAATGATAGAACATCACAATTTCCGCCTTATCATAAGCAATGTGGTTAGTGATTGTTATAGTATTGTGTGTCTATATTTATCAGCCTTTATCTGACAATACTTTCCATATATAGTCAGCAAATCGATATAACATGTAACAGTAAAAGCCAATTCCCATTCAGATACACAGGTACATTCGAGTTAGAAAAACATGCGATATGTAAACATCGAGCCAAAATGAGTTCAACCATGTGTGGTTAATAAATGAGTGTATACATCAGTGTTTACCCATTACTAAGCTGTTAATAATCGCACTGAGTCTTACCGTTTACCTGGCAGGAGAAAATCCTGTTCAGAATAGAAGGAAGGGAACAGTTGGTTTTATAAGTTGAGAAGGTGTTAAGCCCACCAGTGTGTTGGTGGTCTTTAAGGTCGAGTCTACTAAAAAGAGATCATTTGAGTTTGAAGCTATAATACGCAGTTATCGTTGATTTGTGTTTGAGCAGTGATACGGTACCAACTGGCATTCGGTTGCCATAATATCTGCTAACATCTACTGTGATGTTAATCAGCAGATGAACACGTCACAATCAATGTAGACCTGAAAGTACCGTTGGCCAGGAGAAATAAAGAACGTTTTACATTGAAATATTTCCGGCGTTTAGCAGTGAAAACATCACACAGAGAACAATATCCGATGCAAAAAATGGCACCTCATGAAATGCGATATCAACTTATGGGGCGTATTTGGTATAACCTATATCACAAACGTACTCACTTATACGAGGCAAACTGTCCTTCTTTACCAACTTTCAAAGCAAGTTTGCGTTTACCTCCCGCCAAAACCACTCACGATCACTACCGTAAATACCTTATAACCACCTTAAAGTTACAATCTCAATAGGCGTATTGGACCAGCATAATACTGCCGGTATGGTTAGCAAATTCGTGTGTTAGTAGAAGACCTTATTAGAAAAGAAAAAACAACAGAAAGCAGGCACCGTGAAGTGATTAGGCCACCAACGATGCACTGCGAATTTACATAAATAACTCAGATACCTCGTTTTGCTGTTAATACTGCCACATCATGATCTATTCAAAAATAGGTACTGGGAACTGGATGTTCCGAACGCGTTATACCGAAATCCATTACTGCCAGTGCCAATTACTTCGAATGTATTGCAAATTAGCATTTTGTTGGATAGGCTCATTTTGGGGAAACAAATTGTGAAAAATGTCGATATCTTAAATGAACGCTTTCAAGGATTCACATAATGTTTGCCGGGCTACAAACCAGCGCATTTCAGTTCCTTCTGAAGTGCTAACCATGAATCTTAAAAATTCCTGTTGTGTATCCTGAAGCAGACGGTTATGTGTGCTCACCACTATAGCCTTCTGGTTATCCTTCCGTACAGAAGAAGGAACAACATGTTGCACGACAACGTATCCTACCTAACACCTTTGGCACTATTTGTGAGTAGTGGGAGATTTTGTTTTTCACAAAGTTCGGAAATCAACCACAATTGATTGTAGTTGTGGCAATTCCACAGACTTCCCAGTCGGCCCCTTTCGAAAAGGAGAAATAGACGCGAGTTTCGCTCGTCAGTAATGCATATCATCACTACTGCCGGGACATGAACCACGGATACGGTGTTCATGAGGCAACCGTGTTTACCACTGCGCCATTGACCTCACGTTAGGCACGACCGAATTATCATCGCATGTGAACGCTCAACCACTTTCGCTTGTGAGTAATGATCAAGTTGCTCGATCATCTCGAGTGAAGACACAGTTACTGTGTGTTATCTCTAGTCGATAACCCCTCAACTAGGACTTCTCACTAAGTTGACATTATGGACATCATTATCTAGCTGAACGGCATTTTTGTTTACTGATGATTAGTAGGGGATTTTGATTTTCCTATCTATTGGCATTATGCAAATGTTAGAATTGGTTTCCGATAAGAAACAGTAGAATACTGTAATATTTGGGGGTACGTTTTTACACGCGACAATGAAGAAATGATTGTCGTCGATAGACGCGTTGGCCTGGGTAGTCAGAAACATGCCACCATCACCGTAATTCATCAAGGTTTCTTACTAACGAAAAGTTCGTTTTCAACAGAATGTTCTGATGTTTAACTAATGTGCCGGACACTACCAAGTTTACTGATGGGTGAGTGGCCCAAAATTAGTTTAGTGTGCGATATATGTCCGTCTGACTGATGTGCTAAGACTGTTGGATAGTCCATGCCTTATTTGTAGAGATGCAAGCTTAACTCCAGCGAGTCGCAAACGTCCTGTAAACCTGGCCCACGGGCCGCAGTGTACAATCGCAGGTTGAAGTGAGGAAATAATCACGACTCCGTCTGTTCCGCTGCTCACAGTCGTTATTATCACTGTCAGTTAGGCTAGTGGCTACTGGTTCTGGTTGAGTGGAAGTAATTGGAGGCAGGTCATTTAACAGCAAACTGATAGGCATGTTGGCAAAGTTGGGAAATTTCACCTTTCAATTAATGACTAACATGGACCCATACTATCACGAACAAAAAAATGTGAAAGTCGCGCTATGCTTCAGGGGCTCATTGAGTTTCAGGTTTGTTTTAAGTGTACTGGTAACGAACTTTAGTCTAACTGCTGACCTCTGCCTGTCTGAGGATGATCTGCTCTACTAACTCTTAAGTGGATCACTTGTTCGGGGGTTGTGCGGCATCGTAATAAGCTGGCCAGTGTCGGCTCGCACTGCCAAGTGGCCTAGTCCGGCAGTGTCTGTCCCCCGGCAGACTATTGAGTGTACGCAGTTTTATTAACCTAAAGTTGGTGAAAAACTCAGGTATTCTTTAACGAATTACATAAAGGAGAACAATTGTGAAACAAGGTAACTGTACACCATTCATGCAATGAATGATGGAATTTCTGTGGAAAAGCCAAATCAATCATTTTACTGCTCAACAGGTGCTACATGGTAATTATTTCCTTCTGTGTTTGTTCATGGTGTTTCATATATCGTTTTGTTTACCCGTTAACTAATGTACACGTTTCAGATTATAATTACCTACATTCTCTTTTTGACTCAAATGGAAACACTTCAAATGGAAGTCATGAATCACTTGAATGCTATAGCCTGCATAGTTCAGGTGTCATTCGCATGTTTCTGTTTTGTTCATAAACTCATGTGAACAGTTTAGATTAAGTATACTTGTACTAGCTATCTGACTGAAAAACAACTACTTTGTACATGAAGTTCCGGTGACTAATGCACACTTGTGAGTTTGTTGTCCGTTGTTGCCAAAAGTTCAGAAGTGTGACTAATTCTACTGTAACCGACGGTAATTTTGTGCTATTCAAGGCGTATGAGGAAAACAAATTTTGAAATGTTTTCACAATATATTGTTGACTGGTGTGCGAGATAAACGCTTAGTCTCACAATATTTTTGAGACGTAATAAAAAATAATGAAATATCGGGAAATATTTTAAAAGAAACTGATTGCTGAAGCAACGTATTTTTGCATGCAACTATATTCAATTTGGTATATCTATGCAAAGCACAAAGAGTAGCTAGATATTACAAAATAATTTTACTCGAATAGACACCTAATAGAAACTGAAGAGCTTTGGTTTAACTCAGATTACTTCAAATGCCTTTTGCCTATTACAACCGTAGTCATACTTCATATTGACCAATTGTCCGTTGTTTACATCATACATTTTCACTTAGTTGCTTATATGTAAAACCCCCACTTATCACACAAAAATATACACACCAATCAGCGAACTCTTGCAAAATCATATACGTTTGGCAAGGGTGTCTGTGTCGCCCATGAAGATCTCTGAGATGCAGTATATATATATATATATATATATATATATATATATATATATATA